>VZTR01003665.1:317042-348774 GCA_013400775.1 Chaetops frenatus
TCTTAATAGGTGAAGTTGAACCTAAAGCACTGTAATTTTAATCAAATCTTTCCCATCTGCGTGTAGTGTCTCTAAGTTGAAGATTTAAGTGTATGTTGTAGGGTTTGCTGAATAGTCCCAGAGGGGGGAGAAAGGGCAGAGAGATTGCAATTATATTACACTTAAAGGTATTTCTGTTGCCAAGAAAGGGATGGGGGAGTGGAAGGGGAAGGGGGGTGGTGTGTGTCTTGTGAGGGGTTTTTTTTTTCCCCTTTCTCCCTCTGTCTCTTTCCCCCTTTCCCCTAGTGAGAATTAAGGTGATGTTATGGATGGAAAGGAAATACTGCAATGGAATAGAAGACAAAGCCAGAGTGAGAAGGGGGAACAATAAAGCAGCAGTTTATAATATGCCCATGGATTGTTTGCCCATGAACTGCTTTAAGAATACAAGGTTTCAAGAAGGATTATTAAGTAGTTTGAGGTAGCATTTTCTGCATTGCCTCTTTTCCCCAGGGAAGTCTCATCCTCAGAAACCATAAGTAAGACCTTAAATTAAATGTTACCTTTAATATTTTGATTTCCAATCTCTCATCCCTCTTTATGGGATTCCATCATTTACATGAAAAATCTGCTGTTTGTACCCTTTGAATTGAAAACACAGTTTTGCAGTTATGGCAAAATTCATACCAGAGAAGGATTCCTGTATCAGATTCCTGTATCAGATGTTTCAGTCCAGCAACCACTTGGCCATAAAAGATTATTAGGGATGCATTTCCATTAGGACTTTTTTTGGAAACGAGCCGAAGTCACAGAACTGACAGGTAATACAAAAATCTTGTCCAGAAAAGGGCTCATTCAGCTGTTATAGTTCTAAAACAACAACACACTGAAAAATCAAGCTGCTATGTGCTTGCATTCTTGAAACAAGAGCTATCAAAATAACATGTTGTTTCTTCAAGTTACGGTTTTCTGTTTTGATCTGTTGCCACTCTGGTTTCCAGACAATGCCAGCATAACAAGGGTGATGCTGAGTGTTCAACTGTTGCTTACAAATGAATTGTTTCTCCCCACTAGGTAAATTATGTATATTTTTGGGCAGCCAGACTGCAGGTCTAGAGCCAGCTGAATGCCATTTGCCACTCCTAAGGTGCATCCTGTGAGCAGAAGGGTGGATGTATTCATGTAGATGTCAATAATAATGCAGGTAACTGGGTGAAGTCTAAACAACAGAAAGTGCAGCTGTGGCAGCTGCCTTAACAAACTCACTACCAAGGAAAGTGGGGTAAGATTCTTTATATACTGAATGTTAATTAACCCCCGAATTATTGATTTACTCCAATACTACGGATTCACTCCTGTGAGTCTGTGAATTTCCTTATGTGCCTGCCTGGGCATGTCATCATAAGATATAAATCACACTAAGCTGAAATATATATTTTTCAAGCTGCAAACCTATAGAAAATATTACAAGGTAGATCAAAAACAAATTCTTATATTTAGATTTTATTACCCAGTAACTCCTCTTATTTGTAAGTAAGTGTATTGTTCCCTGGTAGAATATCTGTAAACCTTTAGTGTAATCCACTCCATTTTCCCTTAAATATACATAAGATTTATAATTTAATATTATATATGCAGGTGCATATAAGTATTTATACTTTACCTTGTAGTTTAATATTTAAATAACTAACCATTTAAATGTTTGATTTTTCTTAGAAAAAAATAGATATTAAAGAGAACACCCCACAAAAGTAACTTTTACCAAGTTATGGATGCTCCATTTTGCATAACAAAAAATACTACGGAGTGCTAAGCACATATGTGGTGAAAATAACAACTCTTCCTTAATTTTTCCCCTACAAAACACAAATTAAGTCACTGACATTTTCAGAATTTTTGAGAGTTTTGCTTCTCATCTCAACAGGAATTTAAGAAAAAGTGCCACACTGAACCTACAGAGATACTTCTTTTCCTAATCTTTTGAATTTTTTTTTTTGAATGTTGATTGTACCTTGTCTTGTCCATGCAATTTGATATATAAGTTTGCATTAACATGCTACACAAAGCCACTGCATATGAAGATAATGAAATGTTTGGATTAGGAGACATGCAGAATATACCTATGATATTACATGATGTCAGTACGATTCTTAGGTTCTGATGTGCATTATGGGTTTATTAAGGCATAATAATACAAAATAAATAAATGGAAATAATGTATATTAAAAGATATATCTTCTTTACTTCCAACGAAATAAAAATTTCAAATCAAAAACATCTGTCTTTTTTCGTTTTTATGTCAAAATGTAATTGGCTATGGTTGGGTTTTGTTGCCTTTATTACTTTTAATAGCTGTACAGCCACTGATTGCCCAAGCTGATGGTTAATTTAATTTCTGTCAATACAATATTGGGGCTGTCTGCATATTCAGGCCATGATTAACTGCAGCAGAGTCCATAACAGTAGTGTTATTATTACTGCATTTAACTACCTCTCGGGAGAAGACAAATTAAATTATGTTGAAAATGCTGTTGATTATCATTATGGACTTATTTGTAGAGCACAATTACTGATCTGTTGTAAAATAAATCAAATTTTTTATCATCGTGATATAAATTAAATGTAATGTAGGCAAAAGGAGAGTGGTTACTGAAAGAGTTCAGGCAGCTTTGTATAAGTCAACGGAGCACTGAATTAAAATAATAATCACAGATGAACATGATATTATATTTTAATAACAAGCTACTTCATGACCAAGTGTTCATAGATTATGGGACTTCAACAATAAAAAAGCAAACTTAAAATGCTTTATGTGCTGTTGACTTAAACAAAAGACTGAGACCTTCATATATAAATTATTTTCTACTGCTGCCTCTACACAAACTGGAAACTCAATTCAAGTAACCAATTTAAGGCACCACTTTAAAAATATAATTACACTAATAGCTTACATATGACAATACTGTAGCTCTCCTCCTCCCTCTATGATATACTCATCTCTGCCATACTGTATTAGTACCTTATGAAATGTGGGCCTTTACTGATAACTCCAGTGAAAACAAAATATGTGCAGCACACTAGCAGATCTTTAATGACACTGAATGCTCATTATTAAATGCCTCTTAACCCTACACCTTCAGAAAGGCCAGGCAGTTACTCATTGATTCATGAAGGCAAATGAGAGCAGGTATAAATGGCTCTTTTCCTGCCCTTCTCCATAGATAAGTGACCCAACTTTGGTCACGTTTCTTTTGACCATCAACCATGTCAGGAATCCAAGGGGTAGTGCAAGGGAGATATAAGTAAAAGCTGCCCTTATTTTCTTTCCACCCCCACTAGCAGAGTTCAGAGTGAATCTTTCTCACAGGAGTGGTTCCTCAGCTGGCAAGTACATTGTATCTCCATCAGATTGGCCAAAATTCTGATCATTCATATCAACAAGGGATCTGTTTAACAGGGACTTGTGCCCCTTACGAGTGTCCTTAGAAATTGTACTTGCCCATCAAAACCACTCCTCAACAACCTCTGATGCAAAACAGTTCTTGCTAACTACCATGCATTCCAGCATCCTTTACACAGAAAGAATCCCATTGGCACTCTTGGGCATTTTGCCTACAAAGAAACCACATAAAAGGCCTCAGAATAAGCTGTTTCAGTAGATGTCCATCAACCCATAGAATTCAGGAATTCTACTTTTCATTTTGCCAGATGTTATTACTTGGGTCTACAATCCTCCAATAACTGTCTTAGAGTAACCCCTTCTCTGTCCTCAGTGCATTTCCAGCAGGAGTCAGCCATTCCCATGGATGAGCTAAACCTGCACAGAGGGTACCTGAGCCCCACAGCTCCTGGCACACCAACTCTGAGATTTTGTTCCTGGCACACTGAGCTCCTAACTGCATTAGGCATGCCTGGATCTCCATGGCACTCCTTAGACGTTAATCACATCCATTCTACTCCATCCCTTGCAAAAATTTATATAGAGATCCAGAGTACACAAGAAAATTACATCTGTAAAGCACCCTTTGGCCCAGCAAAAATACAATGGGCAGTGAGCCACGAGTTCTAGCTGCAGCTCTTCATCTGATGTTGATAATTCTGTGCACTACATAACCCTTATTGGGCAGCAAGGCCTCGTTAAGACAGAGACAAGTATCATTTGCCATATTTTGCAGAAGGATTAACTCAGGAGTTGTCATTTGTTGAGCAGCAGGACTCAAACCCCAGGTTTTTAAGAGAGCAGACCCACGTTGTACACACACAGCCAAGATGCATTTCAAATCTATGCTTTTCTCTGGGCTCTCCACAGTTACCAAGCCACATTTCCACGTGTAGCCAGAACAGGAACCAAGACATTTTTGTGCTGCTGATAAATGTATGAACACTAGCATGATTTTATGTGACAGCAGTTTTGTTTCTTTGTTTTCTCTTGTATAAAGACATGAAAAATATCATACAAATTTCAGTCTATCTGTAAAAGTGCAACTGAAATAATTTGTAGCAGTATCCTAAAAGATCACAGGATTCAAAGAGTGAAACCCTTGTGCAAAGCAGAAGAGCAGAGAATGAGGCACAAAGAATTAAACTTTTAATCTTGGTTCAAATCTAGAGGATTTTAGTTTTGTCTGACCCTGTCCTCTATGCAGTAAAAAATCAAGTGTACCTTGCCAACAAATCTTGTTATACCCCTACCACATTTACTATCAAACTTTGTTAAACTGCTTGTTTATATCAAGAGATATCAATTGATGCTTCTTTCTTGTGAGTGAAGAACATTACTTCATCAGCAAGGTAATGCTGTCATAATTCAAACTTGTCTTGCTGTAATTTCTATTAAAAGTCTATCATTAAATTCCCACTTTCTTTTGGCTTGTTATATTGGCCTGGAAAGCTCACTTTCAGGATTATTTAAAATGTGAATGTGTCACACAGCCTGTTCATTTAAACCATGCATTTCAGCATCAAAGCCATCCTCTGAATTATATATAACCAAAAGGTTTTTTTAAAAGACTTTAACCATTTATCACTTCTACACTACATGAAATTCTTCTTGGAACTTTAGAAGGAATAGGCCCTGCCACATGGAATTTATAATACAATTTCAAGCCTAAGACAAAATAAGGGTTAGCAAACCCAGCAGGGCAAGATTTAGCTGTACTTTGAGAAAGAAAAGATGCACCACAGAAGGAAATAGAAAATGTGCAGATATAATCTGTCCTTAAAATATTCTGAGAATCCGTTCTGGGAGAGGGTGATAGACTCTGAATGAGAGGAAGTTGCTAGCAAGCTTTCCATGTTATGTGGGGAACATTTTTGTGCAGTTTATGCTACCAGCCAAATGATTTCCAGTTTTCAGTGTAGGACTCAATACTGAGTGTTTCTTCTTCAAAAATAAGAACTTGTAGAAAACTGGTTCTAGGAAGTCTGAACAGATCATGTGGCTAGAAACAGCATATATGTCAGGTTTCCTATGTGCAGATTTATGCAGAAGAAGAAAATCACTCAGTAAGTGTTTAATTTATAACCATTTTTTCTATTCACACACTACTTCCCTCATCCTAAAATGTATTCTATATTACAAACGGGGTCAACTAAGCTACACCAAAGGCAAGGGGTTTAAAAAGAAGCAGTAAAGGTTTCAGTGTCTGTAGATATGTTCCCACCAGCTCCCGCTGTGTAAACTTCCTAAAGTTCACTTCCAATACAGCAAATTAACACAAATTTGACCCAAATGTACTCATGTGGCATTGACAGAAAAATGTGTGAAATCATACATGCAAAAGAAAATCAACTCAATACAGCTTTTTCTATTTTTTGAAAAGGTAAACAGCGTAAGCTTTGCAAACACAGGACTATAAAAGAATGCAATGTTATTAATATTCCACTTGATTAAAGATTACAAATACCCATAAATATCACACCAACCTGCAGCAAATTATACCAATATATTCTCCTAAAAATGAATATTTTGACTGAAGCAGCAGAGCTACTTCAGTCTCTCTGCTCAATACAGGTGAAATGCACTCCACAAAGGCAGAACTCTGAAAGGATCCCAACACAGTAGTGCAGGGCACTGAGCTTATTTGATGTGAAACACTCCATTCATCTTCATGAAAGTTTCAAACTCATGAGATAGAGACAAACTGATGTCTGTTGCCATTTACTGGGAAACTATGAGGTGTAAACACTTCACAAAACTCCCTCCCAAACATGAAGCAGGATGATAGCTTTGATGGCACTGATGGATGTTGTCCTTATGGCAGGGAAAGGAGACTCACATCAGCACTGACACTGTGGGATCAGTTGTCTGTAAAGCAAAGCGGGTCACAGGAGAGCAGATAACAGCGCTGAGACTTTGTTCCCTTCTCAGTTACAAAGCACAGATAATTTGATGACTGTTCACAAGATGCCAGCTGTAAGGTCCAGAGATAAACTGTTCTTCATTATATTATTATGCCTTATAATTGATTGTTCCCTGTGTGATTAATACATCCCATACAAGACAAATCACATTATGGAATTATTATGGACTGACCATACATGAACAGGACACAGTAGGCAGACCAGTTCCTGCCCACACATTACTGCCCCTGAAAAAAATGGTTGCACACTGCTTGCTACATATTTCCATAGAAAATACACCTAACATGCTTGCCTTTAGGCATCAGAAATACTTATGGGTGAGAAATAGGAGGCTTCAGCTTGACTTGGGCTGAACTTGAGAGAGAGAATGCAGCTGGGTAGGATAAAACTGCTTCAGTAACCAGCCAAGTTATTACACTCATTAATTGTCAAAGCCATCTCTCTGCCCTTGTCAAAGAAAAGACATCTAGGAAACTTCCCTGAGCTTGCTCAGCCTCAGGACAGACTTTCAGCTTGAACTCTAGAAATCTTTAGACAATACTTTTAGTTATCTGCATCAGTCTTCACTTGGACCTCTGCATACTCAGACACCACTTCCTTAATTATAGCCTAATATCTTGCTTAATAATTCCAAGTTCTAATGAATAGCGTGACAAAACGGAAGTGGATGATAATATAATACATGGTACACTGACAGAACTCAAAGCAACTGTTCAGGAAGGGTGTAATTATCCATATTTGACAGATCTGTAAAGTGAGGTTCAGAGGGGTAACACCTTTCCCTGGACACAGGGAAACTGTGGTAGAGACAGAAGCAGTCATGCAGCCTTTTTTCCTATACTATCCTACTGTGTTTTCAAATCTGGAGTAAATGAGACATTACCATAAAATATGCTGTAATCATGATTTTGATTAAACCCCAGATCATGTTAAAATACTGGATTAAGCTCAGAATTTAAAAAAAAAAAAAATTACATCCAGTACAGTAATAGAGGGACACGTTGAGCAGTTTGTTTTATTGACTCTTAATTAGAAATAGATGCTTGGTTTATCATAGTGCTCTCTGTAGGAGGTCAAGGTGCAAGAGGTTTCAGTCTGATGTCACCATATGTGCAGGTTGGGAAACAAGTACTTTTCTATAAATTCTAATTCATCTTTTAATAGGCCCTAAAAGAATTTTAAGAATTGCCTCTAGGGATGAGTAAATAATTGTTTTGTCATTATACTTCTGTATTGGTCTGTGAGTTTTTACAATTTTACTTTACTTCATAAGGAATATTTTCACCTGGCTCATAGACAACATTTTTGTCTTCATTCAGAGAGTTACAGGCTCCACTTTAGAACAAAAATTCTGTTTTTCCAGGAAAATCCTGCACAAGTCACTCAAATATCTTTATTTGTTAAGTCAATAATAAGATTTCTGTAATTCTCTGGCACACCAATAACTCTACATTCAGTTACATGTGACAGATAAGTTACTAATGCCTGTAAAACTTCTCGTTCAAACAGTATTTTATGCTACTTTTAGAAACCAAACACTTTACCACTTAGACAGTGAAAATGTATCTGATCTACCTCACAAAATAATCAGATATATTTATAGTATATTTTCTGCACTATGCTGCTAATTAAGATGACTGTCTTTCTCTAAAACAAATTATTGGACCTGAAGGGTACTCTTGCAACGGCAATATTTCAGGCAAACGAAACAAACCACCAACAAATCAAGGAATAACCTTTTCTCATTGCATTCTGACAAGTAAAAAAATCCCACATTATTTTTAAACCTATAGATTCATCATATTTCTTATGAAACCACAGCATCAAGAACCAAAACACTTAGAATGTCCATAAGATTACTGCCCAGAATAAAACACACAATGCAACTATCAGATATTAATTAGACTCTAACTCCACGGCACGTTTGTTGACCAAAAAATAAAATAAAATAAAAGAATAGAAAATAAAATAAAATAAAAACAAACACAAAAACAAAACAAAGCAAAACAAAACAAAAGAAAAAACCACCAAAATTACGTGCTGAAGTTACAATTTATTGCAATGTTTTGTGGTCATTCCAGGCTCAATGTGAAATAAAAATACAGAGCAGGAACACTGTTTGCAACCAGTACATACAAAATAACTCCTATCACCTCTTTTCAGCTTTTAAAATGTATAATTAGAGAATGTTAGTCAATACTTCATCTGAAACCTGGGCCAGTTCTGGCTGAGAATTTTACTAGTCTGCAACCACATGTTTTGAACTTACATTACACTCATTTTCTAAGCATGGCTGAAGTTAGAAGTGGTCAGAAGAACTAGAAAGGAGGCTAAAACTTTTTCCTTAATGTTTAAATGAAGAGCACTTCTTTTGATTTGCAATTAGGAAGCAAAAAAATTCACAAAGTTTTAAATGTGAAGAAGTCAAAAGTAAACTACTGAGGAAACATAATTAAAGCTGCAGGATCAACTCACATTCAGACCACAGCAGTTATATAAATTCAGCTAGCAATAGCCACAAGAAACAAATTACTCTATATTATGCAATGTATATCAGGAAATTATAAATGTTAAAGAAGGATTAGCTATGAAACAGAAATAGACAAGTAAGAAACTAGTATATAGAGAAAAAAAAATTAAAAATTCTTCAGGAAGGATCCTTTCCAACGTGATAACTCATGGAAGATTAAAGGTGTTCTCAAAAGGCAGAAGTGAGGTCATAGCTATAACATGTACCCCAAGATTTTCCTTTTGTATTTATCAAGCAAGGGAAAATAAAGGAAGTGTAGAGCAGCACACAAGAGATCATTAAGCAGATGATGAAGACAGACTTTAAGTTACCATAGTAGGTCTTTTCTTGGACAAAATTAATTTGGTTGACTCTGTTGCCAGGAGATGTTTGGGAGAGAGCCAAGAGACTTATGGCAATAAATCAATGGGAAATAAAATAAAAACGAATTAGAGATATTGTCAGAAAGTTAATGCCTTGCTGTCTTGCTTTTCATAATACAAGCTAATTTCTTATAAATGTTCCAGCTATTTTTGCAAAGGAACTTTTTTTTTTTTAAATGGCACCAATCCTAAGGACATTTGAGAGGACTTCTTTAGTCAGAAGCAGCATAAAAAGGCAACTAAATCTTCTTTCTGCTCAATGCAGTGTTTTAAGAAAAATCAAATCATACCAGACAAAATCAAACAAACAAACAAACAAAAAAGACAAGCAGCAAACTACCAAAAACCTGAATTGAGTGATAATGGGAAGGCTGTGGTGTAAAGTTCTCTCCATGGTCAACTGATATCCATAAAACTGATGCTTATGTAGCACTGAGCACTATCAGAAAGTGATGGGGGCTGACACTGGTCAGTTATCAGAAGAAAGAAGTTCAGAAAAACACAGGTACTACAAAGTGTAATGAATAATATTATCAGTACAATTTGCATCCTCGAAAAATCGTGACACTGGGAGGCAGAAGGACCATTAAAGTGAGGTTTCAGATCAAATTTGGAGAAATACTCCAATACATGCAGACATCAAGTCATGACTCTTCACTGTATAATAGGCACGGATCCAGGAATGCAAGTTATTGCATTCTGTCCTTTTAAAAACAGTGTCCCTTTTGTTTCATGCTGAGAAATCATTCTTTCCTAGAATACACTCTGGTGGAGAAGTACATACAATTTACATTGTGTTATACCAGGGAAAATGGGGCATTTTTAAAGGGGTGATTCCTATAAATGTCCAGCTTTTGAAAGATACTAACATCACATGATAAAATTGTCATACTATTATAAGATATAAATTAATATTATTAGAATCAGCAAATATTTCTTTATTTGAGAGGATTTTCTTTCTCTGAAACAAACAGAAATATCAAAGAAGTAAAATGCCCATTATTCCATGCCAAGGAAGGTGCATATAAGCAAATAAAATGAATAATTTAAAGTAAAAGCAATACAGGAATCTCCCTTTCCCCTTCCCCTCCCTCCTCTGCTCATATATCCACCACACAAGAGAGGTGAGATGCTTAGCAGCATGATAAAATGATGCTCCCATGGCAAACACTTTAGGGAGCTGACTTTCAGCATCCTGTCCATCCTTAGGTTGGTCTTATTGCTTAGGTTGTAGAGTCAGAAAGTTATTTAGCTGTACACATTATGTTCTGAGTGAGCTGAGTGCATGTAATTTATGACTGTTGCACTTTAATGCATATTTAATAAAGCTGCAGACATTTATACACCAAATCAACTGTGTCAATTTTGTTTGCTTTGGGAAGATGGAGATGTCCCATGGCAATGCTGACACTCCTAGTGAGATTTAAATTGTAAGGCATTTCATTTGAGAGGAGAGCACTTTTAATATACTATAGCTTGATACAGCAAAAATAATCAACAAGGGCTGACTAACAGATACAGGGAATAAGAACTAGGATAAGTCTTGTAAAGGGTCTCACCTTTTGCTTGCCAACAAAAAGAAGGAAATTAGATACTAGCTGGCTCAGAAAACCTCCAGCAAACAAGCAAAGCTGACGATTAAATTTCACCTCAGGTTTTAGGGGAGGAAGGGGAATCCATGTGAAACAGGGAAAGAAGGATTATCTTTCTAAATTAGTAGTGTCTACAGAAGACCTACATGTGTTTTGTTTTTTCCATACTAGGACTACTAAATAAATAAAAGTAACTTTTTTTCTCTTCCATTAAGATCCACAGCAGAGGCAAACTCTGTCTCCTGATGCCTTGCAGTATTAACTGCAGTTTTAATCTGAGATATTTGTACCCATTGCAAGGCAGATAAATTTACCTTTCATCTCTTATGCTTTTCAGTCAAATCCACCAAAATGTAAGGGCAACAGCATCAAGTGACTCAACAGTTTTTAAGTCCTTTAAATAACTGTACATGGATGTTGTACCTGCAGCACCCAGTCATGAAAGAAAGACACAGATTCCCCACAATCAGGAGAACAGCCCAGGCCCCCAAAAGGAGAGCTGTTTATTTTTGATACACAATTTTATAGAGTTTGCAAAGTGTGAGAGGATTGGAAGATGAAATCCCACCTCTCAACCAGACTGGTGAAGTGAGCAGTCAGTCAGCTTTCACAAATTATTGTTTTTAGTACAGTGCCTGAGAAAATCTGACTCCAGAGCATAAACTTTTCAGAAGGCTTTCAAAAACAGGGCGACACACGGAAGACTTCTCCCATCCAGCTGAAAAACCTGGACTGAAGCTCTGTGCTCTTTGCAGCACAGCTCTGGGCTGCAGCCCTTGCTCTGGCAGCCTTTCAGGTGGGTCTGCTTTACCTGGTCAATGCTGAGTGCTGCTGGTGGCCTGGAGGTAGCAGGAGGTAGCAGGGCAGGTTTGGAGAGCCCATGCCCAGCTCCAGGCTGGGGGGCTATGTCAGAGCAGGGATTTCAGGGTAGCTATGTCTACAAAGGTTTTGCCCAATTTTGGTGGTCTAAATGTTGCTGCTGAGTCAGGTTTTGGATCTGAACTTGAGGATATGTTTAGAGAATTATTTCTTTTTTTTTTTTTTTAATAGTAGATATGAACTTCTCTCTTGGGTAACAAGGCAGGTAGTGACATAGATGAATATAAATGCATGGTATTTGACTGAGGAGCCTGATGTCTGAACTAACCAACAGAGCTGAGAGGTGTTAAAACCAAAAAAACCTGCTTGGAAAAGAATGCACTGAGGCATATTCAATACATATTCTGAAACAATTGATGACAAAATTAAGTGGTCCTAATTGAAGGGATGAACTGCAAACCTCAAGAAAAATATGTCAGGAAATCTGTACTTTGTTTTGTAAAAAATCAAAAAAACTCAACCGTTTAAATCAGAATACTTATTCCTTAAACACTAAAAATAAGAGCTAAGGGGACAAAAGAGACTGACTCCAGAAAAATCAGTGGGAACTTTGCTGCTGTCACCTGACCAGGATTTTACCTGGTAAGCATATTTTGCTCCTACATTATTCTTTAGATTGTTATTATTCTTTGTATGTACACTAATGGTGAGATTTCTCACTGTTCATATATACACAGCATGTATCATACTTATTGTTCTCAACACTTAGGACTGTGGTAGGAAACTTTTATTCCTAAGGCTCAGTTTATCAGTCAGGGAACCAGGCACCCCTGGAGCCCCACAGCTCATAATGGGACACAAAACTCCAAAGCAGATGTGTGTGAGAATGAATAGATGTGTACATAGAGTAAAATATCCCAATTTTCTGGAATTTCATTTTATATCTCTGTTTCTGTTTTTCAACCAATTTTCAGACTTCTTTCTTGTCCCCCTTATAAATACTTCTTAATATATTCAGTGATTTTGATTGGACTATTTGATCTTGGCATTTTAATCTAATTTCTACCCCTCCCTTGTAAGTACCAAGGTTTTCCACCATTACACAGAAAGAAAACATAACAATACAAACTATACAAACACTAAAAAAAAAAAAAAAAAAAAAAAAAANGTTTTTGGGAGAGAGGTTATTTTTGCCATAACACCAGAGTACAGTGCAGTATGGGCTGCCTGTTCTGATATTATGATTTATTCCTGCTCATCTGGTGTCACCAACTCTACCCTCACTGCAGATGATCCCAGGACAAAATCATTTCAGGTCACAAATCCCTGCTCAATCAATACCATTCAGCCCAGCAGCTCAAGGGTGTAAAAAATACCCTATAACCACTGCTCTCTCTTTTGCTGTATATATTGAAATTGGACCTTGAGTTGACCATTTATAACAGTGCAGCTTATGGGCTCCCAAAAGTAAATGACTTTTTGACACAAACTTTCAGGCTTTCTAAATCCAGCTTCCACACAGCTTGAGGCTAGAAATCTCATCTAAATATTATTGAATTCCAGCACAACATTAGCATGAAGAGATATTTACAATAACACAGCCATTACAACTCAATCAAAAGCTGATTTCAGCCAGAATTATGCAGAATTAAATCTTGCAGGATTCAAATTATTAAAAATCTGAGACTCAATAAAGTGTGGTCTAGAAGTCCCATTTATCAAGGGAGCAAAAGTGCTTCTACAGTTAGAGTGACTTTTTTCATATATATTCTGCAAGAATTTGCATGCATTTTAAAACATTTGAGTTTAATTCTTATAGAAATCAAGTAATTATACCGTATTTATATGGCAGTAGGAGCCAACTGAGAATCATTTCTTTATGTTTTCCTTTCTACATATCACATTTTAAATACATTAGGATTTTTTTTCTGGTTCTCACAGGGTAGAAAAACGTTAATCAAAAATTCAAGAAATGTATGTAAGCTTGGTTCCAATAAAAACTAAACCAACATACTATTAAAAGTAGCTATAAGAATAAATTCAAAGCAACAATTAAAAAGAACATTGCTAGGCAGATAATGTACTGAAAATAATCTCCCACTTATTATAGTTGACCAGAGCAATTGTTTTCAAAATTCGGTATATTCATTTTGGCCTTTTTCCAACTCATGAACTGCAAGCAGGGTCAGAGTCCAGTTCTCAGTGGTAAGGCACATCTCACTCCATATGCTCTACTTAGTCCCCTCCTCTTACCACTTCCCACCAAATCCTTCAAACAAAGTATCCCATGATTAATTTCAGTATTTTTCATTAAATGTCTAATGTTTGATGGATGAAGCCCTGGCACCTGTCTCACTGTGAATCCTTTTCATCACTTGCTTCTTTCCAAACCACAGCACTAAGATCCCAATCCAAGTGTCCTGTGGTCACAGGAAAACCCAAAGCCTGTCTTGGCCCTTTGAAGGATGAGAAGGAAAGGGATGGATCTTCAGGCAGTGACTCAGCACTGACACGGCACCTGCTGAACACTCAGTTACACAACAGCAATACTGATCTAGAAACAGAAGCTTTCAATTCCCCTGCTTTTACCCCTCCTCTAGAGATGATGTTGACTGTATTTTGGAGTAAGTTCCGATTGTTTTTGTATTAAACAGATGTAGAAGCAATGTCATCTACAGAAGCTAATTACTCAGTCTGAACACTTCTTCAATCTGAGAGATTACTAAAAATTACCACTGGCAGTGTAGAAATATCAGCTTTCATTCCTTTGTCATAGCTCATTTTAACAATGCCAAAGTAGTCTAAATAACCAAAAACTACATTATACACTGATGCCCAAAGAAGGTATCCTGTGCATCTTCACAAAACTAATTACTCTCAATCACAGAGAAATTCCCTGGGGAATTAAAGAACTGAGTTACCTTCTTCCTAACCCAAGCTGGCCATGAGATCACATCACACCAAGAGCTGCAGTCCAAGGTAAAACCTGTCAGCAGCAGCCACAGCTCTGCAGGCAGGACAAGATCAGTCACAGACCCTCCTTCCCAAACACTCACCCAGTCCCCCAGCAGACCCTGCAGGCACAGCATCCCCAAGCTGGGCCTTTGCAAACCCAGCTTCCAGCAGCTGTGCTGCTCTCCTGGAACCAGTTTCTCCAGTTCTGTCCCTGTGCATGCAGTGCCACTACCCTGCAATTTACACTTGGTGAAGGTCTGATCTCAGAATTTCTGCTCTCGTGACTGGAGGGGGAGGATTTGGATCCAATTTGCCATATTCTAGCTCTGATTTCATTCTTATTTAAAATTAATTTCAAATTGACCAATAATTCTTTAAGTAAACTGCTCAAAATTAAAAGGAAATAGGCTCGGTCAGCAGTAAGAACAATCCAACAGCTAAATCACCACTAAGAAGAGGTGTTAAAACACCATCTGTAGATATATTTAAAAAGGGATTATTGGGCACACTGAAGATTAGATGATCTAACATCCCTTCTAGTTGTAATCTCTGATTCCATTGTTCAGATGGCTTAACAAAGCATTCCCATATTAAAGCCAGTCCTATAACATCCAATAGTGAAATATTTTTCAGGCAAATTTGTCATTACTGAACGAAAAGCAGTCCTATACCACTCACCCAGCATTTGATCTTTTGCTTTTGACCCACCAGCCTAAAATTATGTGTACTTCACTCAGGGGTAATGAAATCACTTTTATTTTTATATTAACACTGCATTTTGGTGAACACAGAAGAGGTAAAATGTTACATAGTGTGGACCAAAATTTGACCTTGATTTGAGATCCAGAACACCATTCAAGATAATGGAAACTACAGGGGCACATCTAAAGGCAGAATTTTCCCCTACATGATAATATAAAATTATACAGCAGAAGAAGGTGAAAAGCTAAAATAAGGAATTAAGTAATTTAAAAGTAGAGGTTGCAATTTCTATCAGGATTTGAATGTCTACGACTGCAAATACATTATGTTCTTTGACATGTCCAAAGAAAAGTGATTATTTTCAACTCAGGGAATGTATTTTAATGTCACTTAAAATTTATGCTATAACAAACTTCACAATTGAGCTTTTCCTCATAGAAGAGATTGTTCCTTTATATTGAAATTTTTTTGTTGTTTTTATTTCCCAGGAGATCTCTGAAATAAAATGATACCATCACTACATGAGAAGTATGTGTGCATGTAGGTGCATGTGTGTATGTATCAGGGAGAGGAAATTTTTTTCTAAAGTAAATAAAATATGCTCTAAAACCTTTAAATCCCATTTATGAAAGCTAATACTTTTAATAGCCTATTCTATAGACAGGATGAAACTTTCATTCACAAATGGACATGAATTAAGACATAATTAACCTTAATTGCAAGTCTACAAAGAGATCTAATTCAGATATTCTTTATGCAAGTACCAAGTTAAAAACAATGCATAAAAGAACCATGTCTTTCATTTTTGGCCCATTATATTTCCACAGTTATCAAATTATTTCTTGAAATAGAATTTATTCACAAAAATATGTACATTTTATTGCTATATCTTTCACATCCAGTGTTCCCCAATGTGTTTTAGAAACCAGTATTGTAGGTATATATGGACACTGGAAATTATTATCACCAAAATTTTGCTTTGAAAATAATAGCTTGGTTCAGCATAAGGGGAAAACACTGCCAAGAAGAAAGGAGATTTAAATTTCCTTCTTCACACTAATGGAAAAAGAGGTTTTTTTCTTTATTTGAGGCAGTCAGGACTGATGGACTAAATGGGGCATAGCTTAATGTCTGAAAGTCTGGGACCTTTTCATTCCTGTAATGCAGCTTGCAACACCCCAGGCTTCAAATGGTGGAAGAATGAAAACTGTGGTAAATTTGAGATGAGCCCAGTCTTTTTTGATGATGGATGTGACAACCCTTCCCTCCAGTATAAATAATCCAATAAAAACAGGGAGATACCACAAGTTTTTCGTATTTGCACAGCCCCTTCCACAGAAGTTTCAGAAGATGACTAATGCAAACTGAAGGTTAAATTCTCTTTTATATTAATGGAAAAGAGCTATCTAGGATCAGTCATAATAATTATATTATTATCAGAGTTTATGCTGATCCATCTCAACTGAGTTGCTTTCTGATTGTAAAAAAAAAAAAAAGGTAAAAAATTGTTTCGTAGTATTTTTATTAAACAATTCACCACAGAAAGAGGGAAAAAAGTTCTGTTAATAGAAAATGAATTATAAACTAATGTTAAAAAAAATGTATTAGCACCTCTTAAATAAAATAAGAATATTCTCTGTTAAATAAAGAATTGTTAGAATATCAAATTTATTTCTTAATTTTCAATTTTCAGATATTCCCTTTTGTACCCTTCAGAAGACCAAATTACTTCCTTTTCTCTCAGGAAAACAGAGAGCTGGAGAGCTTTAGAAGCAATTGCCAAAACCCATCCTGACTTGGACTACTTTTAGGGACCATCAATTCACCAAGCTTCATTTTACACCCGGATCATTTCCCTGGCCTTTAACCCAGGCCGTTCCTAAACCCTACCAAAAAAAAAAAAATAAAAAATCACTCTGTATGATATATTCCTTATTTTAATCAAACACAAATTTATTTTTTTTTCAATTTTTTTTTCCTAATTGTCATTGCCATGGCAAACTCACAGGGGATGGTGTGGCTTGTGTAGGTTTCTGACAGCGGAGTGGGGAACAGCAGCTGCTTTGTGGCAGCCAGCGCTTGTACTGCACCTCTCAAGCCTTGTCATTCACATCTCCCCTAATTACCAAACATCTGCTTTCCATTTCCATTAACACTGCACTACCAGCTTGTCTAGTTTAATACCAATGACTCCTGACCTCCCCCAAGGAAGACGCTTTCTGTCAAAATTCCCCCAAAAGAAAGCCAGCTCGGCACGCTACGTTTGTGTTTAAAAAAAAAAAAATTAAAAAAGAAAAGAAAAAAAAAGGAAAAAAATCCACAAAACACTTCCCCAAGGAAAAGCCTCCTGCAATCGAATAAATAAGATTAAAAGTAATCTTGAACAAAGCAAACATCCCTTTCAAATTGTGCTTTATGTCTCCAAGAAGCTTAAAATCTTTAAGGCCAGAAATGTGAATATTCAAGAGTAATATACAAAGCAATGGGTTACTTGACAGGTTACGGTAGCAGCCTATAGGTTATGGTGACTGCATTTCTGGCAAATATAAAACTATTATCTGTAATGATATCTGTCTGCTTAAATAGAGACCATAATGGAAGGTCCCAACTGCCTCTATTATTTTTTTAATTATAGGTTATTATAATGGTGTTAATGTTCACTGGTTAATCCAGGATCCTAAGATTCAAAAGAATTATGACTCTATAACTTAGAGCAATTCTTTTTCTTTATTCCAGGTTGTGATCTCATAAAAATTTATTCCTATTTGGAAATCAGGTGGTACTTAAAATATTTAAGAGTTTCATTTTGTTTTCAGGTTACAGTATACTATAAAAGTAGAAGAATGAAAAAAAAAAAATTAAAATGGACAAATATCTTCTTTTAGTGTGACTGTAAAATATAATTATTGCTCTCAGAATTACAGAGAAGTCTACATTTCTCTTAGCCTTGATGATATTTTTACCCCCGACAATGACACACAATTTAAGACAATGTGTTTCTCAAATTTGAGGGTTATTTTGTAGAAATTTTGATAACAAATTTGAAGAAAATCAAATTGAGTCTCTCCCAATTTCACAACCATGATCTAAATTCTTTTTTTCTACTCCAAAGTTTTCCATATGTCTACCTCATTAACTGTGAGGCAAATAACCAAAAAAAAAAACCCCAGGCATTTCGTTGCCTCCATAATCCAGTATTGGAATTCCTGAAAATCTTGGCAGTAAATTCATTGCCTTTTACAGTATAGATAGTTCCCACTAGGGGAATGGACACTCAGAGAGATTTGCACTGCTGAAAACACAATTCTAGAACACTGTCCTCAAATCTCTCAGATATTAAATGGTCGAGTTTAAGTTTATTAGTGAATGGGAAAGATAAATTTTTTTGATGAAAGGGGAACGAAAACTAAAATGAAAAATAATTAGGAGATGATAATACAACATCTTGTAATTTGTACCAGTAAGTATAAAAGGATTCAAAGTACTTTACTGCAGGAAATCTGCATTAGTGAAGGAGGATACCACCATGGACAGTGAAACAAAAGAGATTTAAAGACAGGAATTTGTTTGGTGGGGGCGGGGGTGTGTGTTCAGTGTATTTTAGCTCCTTTTTTGATAAGAAAAGAAGGTGACAAGATAAAATGCTGAAAAAATTATGTAAAAACTCTGGGGTTCAATGTATAGCATCTTCCTAACTGTCAGCCTCCCTGAAGAACCTATCACAGAAAAACAGTTTAACGGAAAGCGAAAAAAAATGATCTTTTAATCTCAACAATAAAAGCATTCCAGCCTTTGTATCTGCTGACTTACAAAAAAGTGCTTTCTAACAACAAAAGATGGAGCAGTAATTACATAAATCTCTTCCTTCTTGATGAAGACACAATGGAGTATAAGGAAATCAATAGTGTTTCTGCTGTAATTCTGGTTTTTATTATGAGCTGAAAGCAAACTTGTTAAAATTGGATTCTGCTGCTTGTGTGTGTATGCCTGTGTGTATGGAAAAAAAAAAATTAAGATCCAACAACACCAAAGCAAGAACATACAGCTTTTAAAAGCATATAATTTTTCTCCTATAATACTTATAAGACTTATGATGCTGTGAAATCTTACATTAGGAAATGGGTATTATGAGAGCAATTTAGCATTTTACATATATCTTGAAAAATTGATAGCAACAGAAAAAATACAGCTTTAGTGGTTGTTCTGCAGACAGCCAAAATGCCTAAAGGTTACCAACAAAATTGAAATCCATGTATTAAGTAAACTAAATGCACCCTGAAGTCAAATGTTTCCACCTTATTTTCAATAAATTGGCTGTAATGATTTTATCCCACAACATACATTTATAATACATGCCGCTGAAGAATGAGTAATACTGTTGATTTTGCAAAGAAAAGGTGGAAATTATTGCATTTAAAAATAATTAATAGATGGGTCCGCATACCTTTGAATTAAATTAAAAGAAAAATATTTCTTTTTTGTGGAGATGATTGCATTCATATCCTGTTTGGTGTGAAAAGTAGATTCCAAAAAGCTTTTAACTAATTTGTTCAATTTGTTTCAAAGCCAACATGAATAGGCTTGGTGCAAATTCAGATTCATTAAAACTTAATTAATATGCATCATTATGCAAATGAGGTTGCAGTTAATGAGTTCTTAAAAGAAGCTTTCTTTAATTAGTTCAGTTTTAATGGCATCATCATTTATCTGACTTGTTTTTAAAGCCACATGACATACAAAAAGTGACCATCCTCTACAATGTTGCAGTTTTCTGTTTCCTAATTGTGTTTCATCTTAATTCTTTAATGCTGAAAACTTTGAAAAAGTTAAATGTTTTGATGTTCAGTTCTACTGAATGTTATTTCAATTAAAAATACACTGTTTTGTTTAGACGAGAGATATGTCTCTCTTCTTTTCAGTTATTTTTGCCTCCTATTATCTAGACACTTGTTTCCCAATGTACATACAGAAAAAGCAAGATATGTAACTAGCAGTCTTTAAACTCTGGGATTATTTAGTCTCTGCATTATTAGTGGGGTTCACAAGGTTGTATCTACACTGCAAGACTTTATTAAAAGATGGGAATTTATTAAGTAGTACTACGAGGAGAATCAGAGGATTAATACAGGTGTGAAACTAAACTGCTTAAACAATTGTCGTGAGAACCAAAAAGACAAAAGCAATGTAGTTACACATTCCTGTGGTTTCCAATCTGGAAGCTTCAGAAATATAATAAGTTTTAAAACATCTTTAAATCTACAAAATATTGTGCTACATAATTACAATTATGTTTTGACAAGCTTTCTTCAGAATGTAAGTTCTGTGTGGGGAAAAAATTATAAGTCTTTTACAAAGGTGTCATTTGCAATAAAGCAGAGTGATTCTGCAAGAGTATGAGACTTGCAGCATCCCTGCAGTGAGCTAGCCTGGCCACCTGCCTTTGGGGAACACTTGCACTCATGCAATCTCTTGTTTGAACCTCAAAACCTTCACAGCCTGGGCTTTAGGTAGCAGAAATACTGCTTGCAGTGACACTAAACTCTGTGGAGCATATTCCTGAAACAGATGTAATTCAGTGCTGGCCTGCAAATAATGATTCAGTTTGTGAGCAACTGGAACGTTTGAGGTTGACTCAAAAAATATGCAGCTATGGTTTGCATTGATTTATTAACTCAGGTCCAGATAGGCAGTCAGATCTGTTGTATCAACAAGAATTACCAAATAAGAACTTCGAATGCCCTTTATGTTTTGTTTATTCATGTTCATCTAAACCAGAAATAATTTATGCTGACAGAAATACTCCTAATGCTTCCACTGACCTCTGGATCAGGCTGTTGGAACATCCCATGTTAAAGGAAAATGGGGTTCCACGCAGCTGAGCTTTCTGCCCAAATCTGCAGAGCTGCTTGCATGAGCAAGGACAGTTTACCTCACTACATAGGTGAGGATCAGGCATGTGAGAGAGAACTCACCTTACCTTCAGCATTAGTTACTGACTTCTGGTTTAAAGTGGTACCTGTGACAGAATGGTTACTTTTCTAACACTGTCAGCACTGTCAACCTTCTTTTCTCACTGCTCCTCAGCCAACAGCAGGCCAACATCCCACTGCAGATGCTGAAGAGATGGAACAACAATAAGCAATTGATATTTGGGTCATTTAGCTCCAGTGTGCATAGCACAAAACCCCACGTCTTTAAGACAGGTTGTAATTTGCAAGGATTAATTTGGTGAGATTGCACCATGCAGAGAACATTTGGGGAAAGGGACAGAGGGGATTATGGCACTCTGGCAGAAAATACAGTAAAGGAAGAGGGAGAATATAAGATCTAGGCAGAGGAAGAGTTCACATAGAGGTGGAACATGAATAGTACAGAGGGCACGAGAATGTCACTAGCTGGCACTTGCAAAACATCTGGAATTCAAGTAGTTGAAGTGAAGAGAGGGAACCTGTTGTAACACAGGGCAGAAATTCCAGTCTTTTTCCACTTCACCAGGTTTTCCAAAGACAGCAAATGGAAATCAGTGCAGCAGCTCCAGCTTTCAGTCACACCTGGGGAGCAGCAGCTATATTTTGGCTGTAATTCTTGGACAGCTGGGGAGACCCCTCACAAGTCTCCAACACAGATCTACTCTGTATTCCATGAGAAGTCTACTATGGCTTTTTCTCATCACTCATGATTCATATTTTTCTACCTTCCCACTGGACAAACATTGAAACTAATCAGGAAAATTGCACTAGTTACCTTCAGAAAATCCTAGTCAAACATTTTCAGAAATAATCTGGTTTAGATTAGAATATATAGATGTTTACCTTCCTGGACAGCAAGGTTCAGCTACTCAAATCATGGTACACAGCACATCCATGACCAGTTTGCATGGAAGTAGATAACGAAATCCCTTCTACAGACATGTGAGGATGTGTTCTCTTTTACCTGTTGTAACTTCCTCCATCTGAGAAGGAGACAGGAGTCAAAGATTGTGAACTTTGTCACTTGAAAGGACAGAGGATTTGACAAATACAGCATTGGTGGACAAAAGCCAACAATTTCCAGGTACCAACTGCTACACTGATCATATTTCCACTGTTGCAAACTTTTCTGTGTCTGTGCCTTTTTAATAATTGCCAAACACTGATATTAAATTGCAAACATTTTGACAGGGCAAGTTCCCCTTCTCTCTTTCATTCCTCTTCTCATATAAATATTGCAACTAATTAACATCATTTCTATAAGAGGAATAGAGTTCCTCCACCCACAAGTTGTTCTATCGTTTGAAGCTTGGGTCAAATATCTAAAATGTCACACTCTCATCATTAAATTGATGTTTTAATCCTCCTTAATATATGACAGAAATGAGCTGTCAATTACAAGAGAAATATTGGCATTTTATTCCTGACATAATTTTCAATGCAAGGAATAAAACACCAATTAAACCACAATTATACACCAAGGTACGGCATGTTATATATTTGACATACAGTAAAATAATTAAAAATATAATTTCTCAATAATAGTAAGGAGACTAGGAGTTTATTAAGAACATCAATTACCTCTTGTCTCGATGCTTTATCTTTGTACACCTTAATACTCTAGTGGCAGTTATGGCCCAAAACTACAACACCAGCCTCAAGTTAGGAATAGAGGAAAAATATTCAGGAAATGTTAAGGGAGGCAGTGAGTGATTTCTGAGCTTAGCTCAGGGGAATTCCTAGAAGGATGGAAGACAGAGACAGAAGGAGAAACAAAAAAAATACAAGCAGAGAATAAAACAAGATGACAAATTTTAGGAAAGTTACTCCCATGTGCCAGTGCTTCCTCTTTGATGGTGACTCCTTTCAAATTACAGCACCCATCAATCTGTCCCTGCACATTTAGGAAGTGTTTCCTTAGGTGCAAGGAAAGTGCTGTAGCAGCAAAACACAGAATTCCAGGGGATCCATCCGTGCTGGGCTCCCAGCAGAGGGCTGGGAGAGGAAGCTGCCATGAGTAGCAGCTGTGTCTATGGCACACAGTGGCTCCCCAGTGACTGCAGGGAAAAGCCAAGTGTTGCTTGAACCCAGTTGTGTCTCTCATTTTAGAGACAGCAAATGGCTGCTGTGTGTCAGGTCCTTCACCACCTCCAGTGCCAGCTCTTTGTGAGAAGGATTAACCTGAATGAGACCCTTTCTTCTTGGGGGACTGACTGCAGAATGAGGAAATCTGGCCGTGAACCTGGGGTAGCTAGGATTGTTGCATGCTCCCCAAATCTCACAAACCAACATCAGAAAAAGGGGTTTTTTGCTGTTATCAAGATAAGAGGGATTTCAGAGGATGGTTTTCTATGTTAGCAGGGTAAAAAATTTAGAATCCATGTTAATTTGCCTTTATAACTTCATTGTTGACTTTTACTGAGACCAGAACTAGGCCCAATTTTTAAACATCATATAAAGATATTTCCTAAAGCCTGTTATTCTTTAATTATAATTTTATTTTTTCTTTTATGCAGTGGACAGTAACAGGAAAAATTCCAACCTCAGACTTCACATAATGCTTAAAAGGTCTCAGTTAGAAGTCTGAGAATGTCTTGTAAAATTTATTCAGTAGGATACAGCCAACAAAGTCCTGTATTCAGATAACCACACTCCACATTGGATAAGTTACATTTATATTCAGCTGAAAGCTTCATTATCTTTCTGAAGGTGGTAGAAAATCTTAATCTGAACTATAATCAGTCCCTAGACTATCATTAGTGTCTTTCAAGTACGGATAAGAAAGCTTAATTCTGATTTTATGCTCAAGTAAAGAAGAAATAAATCTAGTGGAAACTTGTGTGAAAGCATACAAGGCTGAGTTATCATGGTTCCAAACATTGCCACCCACCAGCTGAGTCCTGGTAACCCATCACTTGTGTACTCCACACTCTCCCAACTGCAAAAGAAAAGGGGTTTGGTTGGTTGGTGGTTTTCTGGTGTTTTTTGATCTTCTGCTCTGTGAGCAATCAATGACTCATTAATGCAGTAACTACTCAGCTCCTTTAGACACAGTGACAACATCACCACCCTTCCATTTTGTGGTTTGTATTTTTCAGTAAATCAGACCTCTTGATCTACACCAAAGCAAGAGAGCGTCCCTTGGTGTCCCTTGATTGTACCCTCAATTTCTCTTCATTTTCCACTGGTGAAACTGACACCCTTGGCAAACATCCTCAGGTACCACATGCACTGCAAATCTCCACAATCCTTTTCCATTGAAATGGCTTCCTCTCAGGCTGGAAAAACATCTTGAACAATGATACCCTTTCTTAGTCTGGATGCTCTCGGGTGATTTCTGTCAGCAATTACCTTTCCCTTTTTTGCCCATCAGCATCCTATTTGTAGGTGTTATTTCCCTCACAGCTGACCTGGCAGGCTAGCCAAAAAAAACACACCCCAAAAATACATTTTTATTTATGAAGCACCCAAGAAAACTTTGTGTATCTAGCTGTAAAACACTGTAAGGGGTAAGCAGTAAATAGGAAAGAGAACATAAAACTGATGAGCACTTACCCTCTATTCCCTACTGATGCTTCTACTTAGCCCTGCTTAGCATTTCAATCTATATAAAGTCAATGGGCCATATAACCTTCTTCTATATACACTAACCAATTAACATTATTCTTTAATAGGAAGAAGTTTAGGGAATTCTTTTTTTCCAGTTTGCTTCAAAGTAACATTGTTACCAAACAACAGTGGTGATCAGTGCAAGAAGATGCACTTGCTCTATGAAGACAACTCATATCTAAGCTACTGAAAACTTGCATTTATTTGCAATAAGAGAACCTCTTAAGCAATAGTTTCTTAATAGTAAGTAAATGTTGCATATACCTGTTAAAAAGTTACTGCAAAATATTGCACTTCCAGACTACTTAGGGCACCATCAATTTAAAGATTTTAAAAATATACAGAAAGGTATGGTAAAGAAAAAGGGATTCAGTAAGGTTTTACCTTACTTGTATTTCTTTCTCTTTTTTTCCTCTTGTATGGGACATAAAATTTTTTTTGAGTCCACTTTTGTTCAGGGCATGTTTAAAACTCTCTTTGCTTGCAATTGTTCAAGCACAAAAATAATGCTTGTTTGCTTGCAAACCCTTCAAAGGAAACAGATTGGATAGTTCTGGAGGTGAGGTTGCATTTGGGAATTTGAAGTGGGGTTTTTTTCCTTTTTTTCTTGCTCCCAAGTGTCTAAGATTGGATTACTTTCAGGGAAATTTATCTTTTGAAGCCCAGAATCAGCAGTTTTAGTTGGTACAATCTTTTCAATATTCTTTTCATCTTACTACTTCAACGATTTAAAGATGTATCTTTAATATCACCCAAAACCAGGGCCCAAATGAGATCATCTTTGCTCATTCTAATCTCTGATTACACTTTTTAAGACACCATGGTGGAGTCTGTCAGCTATACCATCCTAAAGAAGGATGTTCAGTACCTGAACAGTGAGAAAGGGACCCCGCACCTTGCAGCTCTCAGGCAAACTGTCTGTTTAGAATTTCTGGAATAAGATTTCATCCCAGGGAGAGCTTTTCCTGCACCTGCCCTTCAGGAGCAAACACATATTCTTCTTAAAATTCTTCTGCAGGGTTCCTCCCACCCGTCTTTACTTTTAAAGCGGTAAATGGTAAATGTGGCTAAAGGGAATAGGTGAGGTTTTTTCCCTCATCTGGGAAGGATATCACGCTGGAAATGAAAAATGCACTCTGGCTGCCTTGCCACAGGCTCCTTGTGCACAACATGGGCAGCCACACCAACCCTTTAGACATGGAGTGGGGGAAATCACAAAGATAATGGAGGTTTGGTGAGGGTTGATATACTGGAAATGCAGAAAACTGATAAATCAACTGAATAACACGGCAGTGAAGCCAAATTTCATTCATTCTGACCACTAAAAGTTGAATAGGAAGATCTAACATTTTTTGAACATTTAGTAAAGAGGAGAAGGAGGAGTCCCAGGGGCAAACTGCAATAAGGATATAATTTATTGGATTAACAATGCTGCAGGACATCAGCTGTGCAACATTTCCTGGAGATACAGCACTGAAACCTTTGGGTTTAGATGGAGCCTGTAACTAAACAGAAAGTTAGTTCAGATTTAATTCCGATTAGTTCTGAATGTGCAAAATAATTTGAAAGTTACTATGAAATGACTGTCTGAAAAATAGAAAATATTACTGGAAGAATGAAATTCACAAAAGAAGACCCAGATAACTTGGATAATTAGACACCAATCCAAAGGAAATATGATCAAAATAAATAGCTACAGAGAAGAAAACAACTGATCAAAAAACCATGATCAATTGAATACTTGGGATATTGTCCCTAAGCATCTTTTTCCAAATCCAACAATACTCACAGTTTTTAGTGACAGCTTGGATGATACAATAAAGAATAAATTTATAAAATTTGAGAGGAATAGCAAGAAGGAGCCTAAAATTCCAACCAACCCCAGTAAACTGGCATAACGATCCAAAACCAGAAAGAGTACAAACTGCTTCATCCAGGGACAGAAAAAATAATGTCCAGAAATCCACAGTGAGCAATAATTGGCCCTGCAAGTGCTGTGTGCAGTGGGGGGCTGCAGCAGGGGACTACAGCAAACCCCAGACTGAGAATGAACCAGTGCTGATACTGCAACAAATGGCAGTGTCACCCTGGAATTTTTTAAAAGGAATATCTCAACAGGAAGAGACAGTTTTCTCCTCGACTAGAAAGGGAATATCCTGAACATAAATAGCATCTATCTAGGACACTTGATTTAACCAAGACAGAGACCAAATCTGAAGAAGTGTCAGAAGCAGCAAGAAGCTTAGGAAACAGGTGCTGTAAAGAAACTCTGAAAGAGTAGAGAAAAATTAAGAAGGATCATGATGGAAGACTTCTAGTGTATTAAAAAATTATTTTAAAGACAGTAGACAAGACTGCTTTGTCAAAAAACAGGAGAAAAATGATTAGTTAATTTGCAGGGGAAAACAAAAATGTTTTTAGATATTAGAAGTTTTTTCTAGATACAGGACTTTCAAAAGTTAACCATGTTAACTAAGAAAAGCACTATCTAGGAGCTTAGGTAAACAGCTTTCAAGGTGATTATATATCTATTTTAAGAGAAGAGATGAACAGACCATGTGAAGTAAATATATAAGTCAGCAAGTTTTCCTATATATCCTCCATGAGTAATTTTCTCTTAGAATTTTAATTTCTCCTGGGCTTTTTTCCCCACTTATTTTGGCCCTTTTGGAGACAATTCCAGAAATCTTATCATTATAATGTTCAGAATTACTTTATATTTCCCCATTGGTCTTCTTGCCACTGCTTTCTCCTAGTTGCTTACTTTCCTTCTACATTTCTCACTGTTATTGCACTTTAGATGGAAAATACAGATGAATGATAACAGTATTAGGATCTTTTAAAATCAGTGAAAAAATATTACATTCAGAAATTCTTAATTTAAACAATTAAGAATTTCAGATAAGACATCAAAATGAATTGAGTTTTGTGATTTTTGACTACCAAATTACTGAGTGCCAATTTTGAAACTCCCGATGGTTTCTGAGTTTTCTCTGTATTTATGTTTTCTGTCAGAGCCACCTCCATCACCATTGTTTGACTATTGACCTGTCATTCAGGGTTTTATTTACAATTTTATTTGTGCTTCCTATCATATGAACAAGAGACTGCTTGCAGCTAATTATTGAAATTCTCTGGAAGCTAAAGCCACCTGTAGTAACTTCAGCAGTCTACTGAAATAAAACTGTTTCATTTCCCTTCACACTTTCTTGATGGACCCCATAAGCACACTCAATCATAAAACTCCACAGGCACACTCAAAATAAAGTCTTCCTTTGTGGTTAAAACCTTTTCTCTGTTTGTGGCACAAAATTGTCAGGAAAGCACATACCTGAGGTTTTTTCCATAAGTTTCTCTCTCTTCTACCAACACCTTAGTCTACAACCTTGGGAATATACCATAACCTCCCTCAGCTCTTACCAGCTGAGATTGGCCTAATTAATTAATTAATGATTGTAGGTTTGTTGGTACACTTTTTTTGATTTGTTTTTAGACCTGATAAATTAATGTATTTCAATTAATAGTATTTGGTTAATATTATCCATTCACCATTTTTATTAACAGTGTGAAGATTGATAAACAGTCTGTCTAAAATACTGTTTCTCTGAACATGGACTAGTGCATATAATAAGAAAATGCAAATATCTTGGGCTTGGACATAGTGAGTAGCTACTACACAGGCAGGTATAAGGCAGAATGCAAAGACTCTTCGTTCCATTACAACTTTACAGATGCAAATTCCTATCTCACACCACAGAAGCAAAAGAAAGATCAAATCAATCAAACAAAAAAATTAAACTGATAACTGAAAATACATGACAGAAAAAAAAACCCCCAACTTGTTACCCTGAAAACAGGATTTTGGCAAGGCTAAAATAAGTGAGTTATAAATGTACATGTATAAGAAATGTACTTAATATCAGATAAAATAGTCATAATCCAATTAAAACAATCAGTATACCTCATCAGGCTGCTGGATATGATTCCACTGGAAGGCCTTGTCCAAAGCACAGTGTTAATGTGCCTCAGTTAGCCTGGGCCAATTAGCAGATTATACACCTTGCTGCAAACAAGGACTAGTTTAGCTTGTCCTGAAGGCAAAGTTCAAGTTCGGTTTCCTGCTCTCTCAGCACAAAATTTGTGTCTCTGTCTACCTAAAGTCTGACAGATTTTTGGATTACACTGCTGTCCTGGAGTTCCTTATAACCTCCACTGGACCAGCGAGATTTGGAAATACTCAGCCTGGCATCCTGGGTAACAAATCTACAGGAGAGCTGCTTGTGAAGTTCAGGATTCCAGCCATGCCCATTCAGCAGGACCAATTTTTTAACAGGAGAGCTGTGAGTGCTCAGTCACCAGTAGAAAATCACTTTCTGTCACCAGTCAAGTTTGTGATGTTCTTCTGAACCTTCCCAGTTCTTCTACAAAAACATTTTTATTTCCTAAGGTGCATCAGTTTGGAGGGTCATCATTTAATGGATCAATTTTCTCCCTGAATCACATGGAAATATGCAGTGTCAGAATCATTTTTACTCAACAGTAACTATTGGTTAAAGCACGTGGCATTCCCACAGTAAAAGAAATTGTGCATATTTTCCTTTGCAAGTTTTTTCTGTGAATAAGACTNCATTTACAAGGCTGTGACGGAGATAGCATTTTTAAATAACTACAGCTACACCAAATGATAATCATCAAACCAAACAAAATAAATGCCAAAATACTCTGAAACCTAAAAATAACAGCCAGTCTAAATTACTCTAATTTCTAAGGCTTTACAACATTTCAAAAGGTAAGTCACGTTCTGAGTGTATACTCTTTGTTTTTCATACTTGAAGAGCAGTGAAGTGGTTTGTGAATCAGGCTTTTAAGACATTTGGCTGTAGCAAAATTGTAATAAAAAATGCATAATATGTACTTAAGAAGGAAAGTAACACCTCTGCCATAAATTGGTTCTTTGAAATATTTAAATTAAAAAGTCTAAAGCATGCTATGATTGCATAAAATAGAATTAGACAGCATGTAACTTAGATATGTGAGTTTCCTCACAGAGATAAATATAAAATTGGAAATGCTCAAGGAAAGGAAATTTTATTCAAGACAATATCAACATTATTAATGGAATTTTCTCAATTTTAGGGTTTGGGCACTTTTTCATTCTCTGGGAGATCTTTCTTTCCATTGTAATTCATGAGAATTATCTCTAACATTTAAAAAATTGCACATTTCCTTTCATTCACTTTAGTATAGCGGAGAAAGATCTGTGAAGAAAATAAAACAAAAAAAAGCCTTCTTTAATGAACAGCAAAGTGTATCTCTGGTTTAATACCTTGTTCTACTCTCTAAACACAAAACCTGACAGTCCTTAGACCCTGTTCCCACTCAGGCATAATTCCCACTCAAATAAACTGGCGTTTTGCCACAATAAAACGAGTGACACGATAAGAATTCAGCCATGAGACCATATCAGTTTATTGCAATATTTCCCTACAGACCACAAGCAAAACTGTGCTCTGGATGACAGAAGAAGGATGCCCAGCACATATGCAGTTACTGGAATTCTGCCAGTAGGGCAATATCCATTGTGTTCCTTCAGAGCAGAGCAAGAAACATATTGTGATAGGCAATCAAAGCAGAAGCCCAGGGCAGAGTCAGCTCTACAAGCTGGGGCATTTGTCTTTCTAAGTCCCATTTTAATATATTTGGGGAAATCATCAGATTTAAAAGAGGATGTTGAAAAAAGACATATTCCAAGTTCAAGAGATTACATCTAACTTCCAGCTACCAAATCCAAAACTGAAATCTGTTGCTTTGCAAAGAATTATGTTTGTTTACAATTGCTCTGTCTCACCTGATGTGCAAATGAGCTGTGGATGAGGATGTAATAATGTATAATAGATACAGTAATGTAAATTCTGAATGTCCAGAATACAGTTATCTGAAGTTGAAAAGGATAAAGGTAAAAACAGTTTAAATCAATAAAATCCCCTCCTACACGTGTGTCCCTCTCTTCTACCTTGAGGAGTTTGTCTGTTCCATTCAGCGAGTTTTATGTAGAACCCCTGCACGTTTTGATTTGAGTTCTTCTTTATTTCTCTCAGTTTAGTCTCTTGGAACCTGTGGTTGTTAGTAAATTGCCAAGGCAAGTCCTGATCTAAAAATGAGAACCACCTCCATGGGCTATAAATACAACACAATTAACTTCAACCATGAAATGCACCAAGCCTCTGGTTTCATATTGACCATGGCTTCAGATAAAAGAATGTGTATCTGTAAATATATATTTATTCTTGCATTCATCCTGTGTATCATGCTATATATCACACACACAGACAGAATTATTAATGGCCTTCTCTCTTCCTTCTCTGTATTTTCACTGGATAATATTCACCCTATTCATCCTCTATGTCTTTTCTTGTTCAAAGTCACTTCACTATGCGTATGACTCAGAATTTCTTGAAAAAAAGAGCAATATTTATTAACTGTCCAATTAAATGCACGTATTATGTAGTTTCTGTTAGTGACATGACAGTAAGAAGTCTGCCAGCATTTCCCTCACAAACCCTGCTTTCTGAGGTTTATAATTACAGTGCAATTTTGCCTCTCCTGCTACAAAGTTTCAGCTTGAGGAGAAATGCTGTTCCATGAGGATTTACTTTCAGCTGTCCAACACATACTATTTAAAAGTGGAACTAAAATTTTCATAAATTTTAATGATGTCTGTAGTATATGAGACTTCTTTTAATTTTTGTGCCTTAAACACAGAATTTGTGTTAATGACAAGAACAATACAGTTCAAGTTCTTCAGAATTGTTCCTTTTCCTAAATAGCTCTTTAAGAGAGGCTGCTGATCAA
>VZTR01003665.1:349051-376930 GCA_013400775.1 Chaetops frenatus
ATATATAGTATATATATGATAGTGCTTATGTAAGAAGTGAAAAGGAAGTCTGAATTGAGACACTGGTCATTGTTTCCAGGATCATCCATAGCTAGGAATATCCCTCTCACAATTGTAACCCCAGTTATTGTGTATTTTCCAGGCACAAGTGTAGATCTAACCTGTAACTCTTACTTTTGTATTCATGCAGCCCATACTCCAAGGTAAGAATTTAAATGTGGTTGCTATGAACTGCACTGTATAGAAATAAAATAACTCAGCCATACATAGACACATGCATCTTTATGTTCAATGTTTACATTGAAGATAAAAAAATTTCCAAATGGAAATTATATAATTATACAGAAAAATATTTCCTACACGTATCCCCAGTAACACAGCAGTCACTAAAACTCTTACAAATGCCAGAGTTGTAATATTTTTTTCCTAGCTTAATTTTGTCTGAGGACTACACATTTGAACTTCAGGTACGTTCATGAATAAAATTTGTTCTACAATTTAAACCAAGTTTCTTTAAGTCTTTCCTTCATACGAGACCAGAAGTGTGGCTATGCAGCTGCAAGCTCCTAGCAAAGGATCCAAGCAGGTGATCTGGGGTGCACCTACACTGCTCTGCAGTTACACTTGTTCTTTTCCAATGTATCAAAGTTAAATTGATTCTCGTTCCTCAAGCAGCACAGCCTCACAAAATCTACTCTGACCTTTGAAAGAAAGTATTAAACAGTTCCAGGTTAGGAAGACTTCCTTTAGTTTTGACTGGCAGCCCCAACTGAGAGTGCTCTTAGTGTATCAGAACAGGGCAGTTAAGAAACAAAGCCAATATTTCTGTGAGAAACAGTTTGGCTGCAGTACAAGATCTGAGAATGGGTTTTGATGAAGCTCTGAGAAGAATCACAATTTTAGCACAATATGTTTCACTGTTGCCTTTAACTACCTGCTTCCTGCCTCCAACCATGCCTTTTTTTCTTTCTGTGAAAGAGAGAAACTTCCAAAGAGGAACATATCTCCTTCAGGGTGTCCTGTATCAGAACAGGAGTGTAATTGTATATAGATACAGAAAGGCATGTTGGCCCTAAAAAGCAAAACAAAAGAAGAAAAAAAAAAATAAAAGAGAACTGAACAATCAAGGACTTAAGTATTTCAGGACATCTTCTCTAATAGTTTTTGGGCTTTTTTTTATTCTGATCAAGTAGTACAAAAAACCTCTGCTGGGTGAGCAGAGAGACTGAGGGAACCAAAGGCCAGAAGGACTCTGGATAACAAAGTGTGCTGCTCCTGTACCACAGTCTAACCTAGATCACCTTCTATTCACCACTTCAGCAGCTTGAGGCTGTACTAAAATCTGCTAAACTGTCTTCACACCCCACACTCCAACATTTCCCTCCCTGGGCTCTTTCTGTCCTTGCTACCATCTGGCTTGCAAAGGCGTCCTCAGAAGTCCTCATTCTATGATGACTCCTGTGCAAAGACCTTCTTCCCAAAGAAATGGCAATTTTAAGAGCTCATAAGATCATTCTAGATCTTTTAACAGGACAGAGCAGGTTTCATGTTGAATGCTTTGTCCCTCTATGCTGTACATTTGGCTCATTTAATATCACTTATCAGACTTCAATGATGTTTTTGTTTGACTCATGGCAGCTGGAATCAAATTATTAACTATTGCACCTCATCTTATTTTAAAACAGAACTAATTACTAGCACTCAGATTTGTTAAAGAAAGTTTAGAAATTTGCATTCTGCCTTTTCAAAAAACACAAGTCAAATGAAAAGAATTTTATATGTATCATTTTCTAAAACATCACGAATTTTCAGCCAAACTCCTGGTTTTGCCCGTGCTCAGACTTGGCAATGCTATTTAGCCCAGCAATTTTACAGTTGTGGTTTCATCAGGGTGCAGCTGAGATAAGGAGAGATCAGCACTGCCTCAGGTTTGCCAGCATAGCTGCACATGTACCTGCCCTCGAAACCCTCTCGTGCCAAAATTCTAGGGAGTAGGGCTTTTCAGACACAGCTGATTTCCTGCTCAGCCACGTTCTGGTGCTCAAGACCACCAGCTTCATTTAAGGCAAGGAAAGTTGGGAGTATAAAAACAATTATTTGAATATCAGACCAGGTAACTGTATTATTGACAGCCTCTTAAATAACAAATTTTGTCATAATTTTAGACATGAATTTAAAAATTGTATGTAGTTATTTTGATTTTTAATCATGAATGTCATATAATAGCATCAGGAACTACTGCTGCACTTAACATATTTTAAAGTATTTTTAGGCTTTCACCTGTCAAAAAAAAAAAAAAAACCCTAGATTTTATAGAAGTTATGCTCACTCACATCTTTTTTCCCAGATACTAAACGCAGTTAATATTAATTCAAAATTAATGATAGATTTCACGATGGGATTCTCTATTGTAGCTTTAAAAGGAATTTTTAAACATGCATATGAATGAAACTGATCTTCTAACTGCAAAAATTTTCCCCCAAATTTTCAGACTATTGACCCTCAGCACAGCTCTGCAGATCACCTATGAGCAAGAAAGAGCTTAGCCAAAAGTCATCCATAAATCTGATCTTCTTTAATATACCTGGCTTCTCCCTTATTTTCCTTATTATGATGTGATTAACGAGTCCACTGAGAGTTCAAGCTCTCAGCTGATTGTCCATAAGAGCTTTTCTGTCATTGATGAAATTTCCCACAAGCATAAGTATGGTCAGAAAGAACCCCAGCTTTCTCTTATAGAGATGAACACTCTCCTTTGGGATCTTAAAGAAAATAAAACCAGGAAAGAGTAATTCCATTTTAAAAATTCATTAAAAACACTTCTATGAAAATCTATAGCTGTATATGTAGACAGAGTAAATTGATTTACTCTATTAACTTCCTTACTACTGGAAGATATTTTCACCATGGAATTTTATAAGGAGCAGGAACAGGATAGCCTGCAGCTGCTTGCCCAGCCTTCTGGAAAATGTTTTCCATGGAATTTGCCACCTTGAACTACTTTATTCAAAAAAATCTGAAGGATTTGTTATATCAGGGCTTTCCAAACACTTTTTGCCAAAAGTCTTAATGTGTGTCATTGGAGCTGCCAAGCTGTACATAGCATACAGGATGTCTTGCTGGAGTTTATAGAATCTGACAGAAGAATGTTAAAGAAAGCAGAGCATATATATGGAGACTGACAGCTGATTATTTATTTTTACATATTTTTCAAAGTATCAATAAATCCATCTGAAATTTCATGGGCTTGAGATGTTGTAAGAGCAGCAGACCACAAATTATAATTTAGTTTTGTTTGCCTTCTACCCAGTTTCCTCCCATCCCCCAAAGAAATTTATACAGAACATGTGCCCAAAATGAACTTCTAATAATCAAACAAATTTCAGCTCTCTGGAAGGCCGAGAAAGGTGTTAGCAAAAGAAAATTATAAAGCAATATTCACTTCACCAAACACATAGGACTATTGAAATGTCATTTCTATCTTAATAGCTCAGCAGGATAATTTAAAGAAAAATGTGTTTGATCCACCACAGAACTTAGGTACCCAAAGTTTGCTGCTGAGGATGCAACTCATGCCCTGGTTAACAGCCTGGGACATGCATAGAGTACCAAGTTCAGAGACCACATTTAGCAGCAATTAGAGGTGAAACTTGTGATTTAAGGTAAGACATCATTTAAAAAAAAAAAAAAAGAAAGAAAGAAAAAAAAAAAAGANAAAGAAAGAAAAAAAAAAAGCTGGTCAGAAATCTTGCCAAACTTTAGTCATTTGGGTTGAAATTTTCTCTATTTTCCATCGGTTTCACATAGTGAATCATTCAGGGCAGGGGCTTTCTTTGGTCACTGCTGAACCTTATGGTTCCACTGCAGAAATTTTTCCACTCTTGGTCACTTACTAAGCCTTCAGTGCAACTGCATTTGGCCCATGCTCATCAAAAACCTCTCCAGAGTTCAGCTGCTCCCTAAATAGTTTGATGAAAAAGTGTCTAAAGATGATTTCAACCCCAGGGTCAAGCCTGTCTTCATAAGTGTCTGCCAGAACCAGCTGTGAGCACAAAGGATACTGATGGTGGCTTGTGACTGTTTAGTTTTAGGGGTTTTTTTTGGGGGGGGAGAGTTGGGGTTTTTTTCAGGTTTTTTTTTATTTATTTTCTTTAGCTGGATCCCTGGAATCCATGCCAGTTGGCTCTGAGGACTGGCTCAGAACATGTAAAAGTCAGGCAGTGCAGGGGAGAGAAAAGGCTGCTGCTGATCAGCCATCCCCCCGACGTGTGCTCCCCTCCTTCCAGAAGCAGCAAGCATGATTGTCCAGAATCCCTGTCTTCCTGATACTTCTCCTGACTAAAGAGAAATCCAACTGGGACTACAGTTCCTTATCCCTTTAAATTTTGCCTACAGGACTGAAAAGCTTTGAAGTGGCTGTGAACACGAAGCTGGCTCCAGGACTCTCCCTCCCGTGTTCTCCATGGACCATAAGCCTGACAGCCTGCAGGACAATGCAAATACAGCCAGTTCAAACACAGCCTGAACAAATGCTAAGCCTACTGGAAGAGCAAGAGGGAGTTCTATGGAATATTCTATGGAATATGTACCAGCATTAGGTACAAATTGAGGCTGGAGGCTGCTAAGGAGGGAGAAGAACACAAGGAATGACTTCAAAGTAAATAAGGCCCAGGGTCTTTCCTTGAGACATTTTGAAGCTGTTCCTCAGCTCATAGTAATAACCAGTGCTTGGAATGCCAAGGGAAACTTGGAGGTGAATTTCTGCTGCCAGGATGTTCTGGAGGTCCCAGGGTGCAGCTGAAACTGCCTCAGCCAAGTGCCATGCTCTGTACAGGCAGGAATGGATAGAGGATCTGGACACACAAAGAGGGAAGAAATTTTTTTTTTTTAAATCTCTACCAGTATTTCCAGTGCCATAAAACTGGTATTTAAGCATCTCGTCCCAAAATTGAAATGTAAAAATCTGTCTGTTCATCTGCTGCTTGACTTCATCAGAGACTTTTCCAATGACCTTAGTTTCCCCCAGTGCACTGACTTCTGTTTCCAAATGCCAAAATTACTTCAATCTGTATGGATTAGTGCCCATCTTCAACTGGAATCCACAAGAAAGATACACCTTGCAGAGATCTTCTAATAAGTTTAACCTACCAAGTTAGCTGGGCAATGTAAGGTTATATTTTGCAGTATCTTTTACACACCCTTTAAGCAGAGAATATAATCTCCAGGGCCTCCAGTATAATGTAGTACAGCTCATCACAAGAAACAAAATTCCATTAAAAAGAAATATATCAAAATCTGTATTAATTAGTGACATGCTGGAAAGAAAATATTTTGTCTTCCTTATTAAAAAATTTCTATATATTAAATTCCCTTGGAGCCTGGTATTTAAATATCGTTGTTTTCTTTGTTTCCAATAACATCTCAGCCACAATTACTTAATAAATTATAAATCACAATGTAGTTTTTATGTAAATGCATTTTTGTGTTTAAGCATGGGATTAATGTTTGTGTATGCAAATGAACAAAGGATATTTTCAAAGAGGTTATGGTTCAAACCACGGCAAACTTTAAAATGCTTTATTGTAATAATGGTTGATAGGACACTGTTCCCTCTCTCTCTTTTCCCCCTTAACAATTAATAACTTGTTTTAAATGCACTTGTTGCTAATACCTAATTTCTGTTTAGTGCAACTTCAGGGCAAATGGAGTCCTTTGTCGGTGTATAGTTAATGCTTGATGTTGCATATAATTCTTATCATATTCTGAATGGCATGTGCTAATTATTTAGCACAATAGCTCATCTTATGGAGCTGTAAGCCTGTAAAAGAAGGGTGGCAATTACTTGGGGTGGGAACATCTATTTTTCTAGTAAAAAACAGTATTGATGGAAAAAAAATTTTAAAAATAAAAAGAGAGAGAGAGGAAAAATTAAGTAAGAGCCTTGGGGCTGTGGAAGGGTTAATGTTTTGAAGTTTTTATTATCTGTAAGGCTGGATCTGAAGCTTGCAATCCAGACAGCAAGAGCTCCAAATTTCTGTGTTGTACTGAGGCCAGATTCTGCTCTTCCCAGATGGCTGACCAAACAGAAGTTCTTAACCCACCACTGTCTTAAAACTGGATTATAAGAGCACACCTATGCACTTTATGCAGAAGAGATGAGTCTCTGACAGGTGCTTAAAGCAGCTTCAAAACCACATAGACAGAAAGCAGCCTAAACTCAGAGAAAAGAGAAACAAAGCAAAACAAAAACAAAGCAACAAACTAAGCAGTTCACAGAATATATCATAGATTCATGGAATTATTTAGGTTGGAGGGAAGCTTAGGGATCTAGCTCCAAACCCCCTGCCATGGTGAGGGACACCTTCCACTAGATAAAGTTGCTCAGAGCCTCATCCAGCCCAGCCTTGAACACTTCCAGGGATGGGGCATCCACAGCTCCTCTGGAAAACCTCTCCCAATGCATCACCCTCCTCACAGTAATTTTTTTCCTGATCTCTAACCTAAGTCTAGACTCAGTTCAAAGCCATTACCCCTTGTACTATCATTAGATGAGCTTGTAAAAAAATCAGTTTTCATCTTTCTTGTAGACCTCCCTTGGGTGCTGGAGGGGGCACTAAGGTCTCCCTGGAGCCTTTTCCTCTCCTGGCTGAGCAGCTTCAACTCTCCCAGTCTGCCTTCATGGGAGAGATGCTTGAGATTGCACAGCCCTCCTCTGGACTCACTCACAGAATCCTGTGCTGGGGACCACAGAACTCAGTATATTCACTTATATGCTTATGCTAGGCCTAGATTAACAAAAAACCCAACAACCTAAATAATTCNAGAGAAACAAAGCAAAACAAAAACAAAGCAACAAACTAAGCAGTTCACAGAATATATCATAGATTCATGGAATTATTTAGGTTGGAGGGAAGCTTAGGGATCTAGCTCCAAACCCCCTGCCATGGTGAGGGACACCTTCCACTAGATAAAGTTGTTCAGAGCCTCATCCAGCCCAGCCTTGAACACTTCCAGGGATGGGGCATCCACAGCTCCTCTGGAAAACCTCTCCCAATGCATCACCCTCCTCACAGTAATTTTTTTCCTGATCTCTAACCTAAGTCTAGACTCAGTTCAAAGCCATTACCCCTTGTACTATCATTAGATGAGCTTGTAAAAAAATCAGTTTTCATCTTTCTTGTAGACCTCCCTTGGGTGCTGGAGGGGGCACTAAGGTCTCCCTGGAGCCTTTTCCTCTCCTGGCTGAGCAGCTTCAACTCTCCCAGTCTGCCTTCATGGGAGAGATGCTTGAGATTGCACAGCCCTCCTCTGGACTCACTCACAGAATCCTGTGCTGGGGACCACAGAACTCAGTATATTCACTTATATGCTTATGCTAGGCCTAGATTAACAAAAAACCCAACAACCTGTATGTGGAACAAATGAAATGTATGAAAAGGATGAAAGTTTTTATTTTAAAGAAAATTGTCTCTTTAAGTTCTGAGTTAGCTTCAGGCTAAAACAAAGAAAAAAACACACTCAAAACCTCATCCAAGCAGAGATGGACTCATGACTTGGGCCACTAATCTGAAGATTAGGAAAAATTAGATGGAATATGTACAGTTTATGGGTCTCAGCCTGTCTATGATGATTGGTCCTACTGCTTTTAGTCCCACAATCTTGTCATAAAGGTCACAGAGAGAAGTTGGATATTGGAACAAAATCAAGGTAGACTAAAAAAATATACAAAATATATACAAAAATAGATATAAGAAAACAGAACAGAACAAAGAACACAGAGAAGGGAAAGACTCTCAGTACTCTGAAAACTCATTAATTGTGTGGAGAGGATAATGAATAAAAACCTATGAATACTCATCTAAATCTAGATATAAACACTCTCGAGGTCTCTTCTCAGAGCAGTCATGCAATCAAGACTTATTAGCTCAAATGTTCAGGGACAGTGGATCTTCAGCCTTTATGTTCCACAATTCAAATACAATTTAAAAACACAATTTCCAAGATCCTTGCAGCAGAAAGCAGATTAAAAGGCCTCCATTTATCCATTTGAAGTACAAACAAGGCCATGAAACATCACCAGTCACAACTAAGCTAAATATTTTACATTTCTATATATTAAGATTAGTTGTAAGTTTCAGGTTAAAAGAAAAGGGTGGGGAGGAGTCCTAAGGAAAACCTGCTTTCATGAATTTCTAAGAATGTAAGAAATGGTGACAAAATTGCAATTTACTCGTGAATATGTTTTTTCTAGAAGAACTGGTAAAATCCACCAAATAAATCAAACTCCAAGTCGTAGTGACAGACCTTATTTTAAATCTAGGTACAGCCCACAGAGAGGTCAGAAAGTCAATACATAAATTGAAAAAGGATAAACCAATATTACCTTAAACAGTTCTAGATCATCTTGGAGACAGAACTCAACATAAAAAGATCCAACTTAAGCTGAAATTTTACAGGATATTTAAATAACTGAGACAGACTTCAGAATGAACCGTATGCTGAACATTTACCTACATTGGGCTTCCTGCTTCCTCTGATGATGTGAACATTAAATTGCCACTGACTTCTAACAGAACCAAATCAAATACTATAATTATACACTTTGTGCTATCTGTGCTGCACTGTATTATTATCTATAATTGATTATTCAACTCAGTAGCTATTGTTCTTCAAACTGCTTTTGACACATTGTAGGAAAAGTGCTATATTAAACAAAGTTGACGAGCAGAGAGATTTCGGACAGTCTGCCACTTGTAAGGATGAAGTTGGTATAAACCAGACTAGTTCCCCCTCCAGAAAGTCACATCCAAATTTTTTCTGGGACCGTGTTCCACACAGATAACCTTCAGCTAAGAAACAGACCTTGTTATGCTGAATATTGTGCAAAAAAATAAACCCCGACTCCTAAAAACATCCAGGTAGATAACAAAAATATTTAGCTTGGGGGAAGAAAGATGGAAAAAGTGCAGAGCAGTGAATTATTTGCCATAGAGGTACATCAACCTGAGTTACAGAAGCACAGCCTGGCTCAAGTTTCTGGATTTCCCTTCTTAAGTGATCGTTCCAGGGTCTTTTCAATCGAGTGTGAATCACCAGGATCGCAGGCAGGGAAGGTCTGGCTGTTCCTGTCTCCCATCCTGGGACAGCCCACCTGTGGCCATGGAGTGGACTGGACTAAATAACAGATCTGGAAGAAAACAAGTGATTTTCCTTTACTGGGTTAGTATCCTGGTTTTTGTCCTCAGCACTTAAAACATTCAAATAGAAGAATTACAGGCTCTCTTTGAAAATCCAGTAGTCTTTAAATATTTGATAGTTAAGCACTCAGATTCTGTTCTCAAAACATGAAAACACTGTGGCCTATCCCCTTAGATTCCCATATATCAACTTATTTTGCTAAGCACAGAAAGCTGTTTTTGTATTTCCCTTTTTCATATGCCAGTAAAATAAATAAGGGTTGGGTTTTTAAGCTATCTAAAACTAGTAGGCTTGGTTCCAAGTAGCCTCAGTATTTACAAGAATGCCAAAGTAATGTCTACATTATTTTCAGATTAAGAGAAGAACCCTGAGAAAAAAAAATTATTGTTGGAGTGTAACAAGTTTCCTAATCACAAAAATATTTATTTTCATGTCTTCAGAACACATACCATTGCTTCCCATAATTACAAATGAGATTAAATGTTAACCAATTTAAATCTGTCAAAATATTTTAATAAGTGGGGCAGATGTTCTGTTTTGTTAAGTATCACTATTTACTTTATGAGGTAATAATAACCTTACCTTTCCTCTGCAATAGTTAATAGTAAATGGTTAGAGCTTGCCAAAGAGCAAATAAATCATTACACTAAATACAGGTTGTCAGGCTAGTTTAGTACCTTGTACACTCCATTTTACTTAGATAAATGGCTTAGAATGGGATTTACTCTCTGTGCTATTTTATAGAAAGATTCTGGCTTTCCTATTGTGTGTGGTTTCATATCAGATTTTAAGCAAGGTCCTATATCAGAGTGCAGATTTTACATTCACTTACTTGCTTGGGTTGACTTCACATATGTGCAAATGTGAGACAAGCTGCAGACCTCCCAAGAATATCATTACAGAGAGCACTTTTGTAGAAAGACTCTGGCTTTGATAAATAAGTAAATATACCAGAGCAAAACTCAAGACAGATGAATAGTGTAAAATCAAGACTCTGAAACACTCCCCAGAGTTCTCTTTTATTTAACTGTGTTAGTACCATTTATATTGACTTTTCATCAGATTTGCAATTGTTAGGCTCCAATAAAATGCACAGACAGGTTTTAAAATTGATGTTGAACACATTAGGTGTAGATGTCATGTTTTTATGGATAGCTGAGACATTTTCAGAGCAGAGCACAAGTGACTCTGACCACTCAGTCCTGAGAAGGTTCCTGTTGGGGCTATTACAAAATTCAAACCCCATTAAAAGTCACCTGTCAGTTAGGAGCTTATTTGCTGTTATAATTATATAGATAATGTCTGCTTTTTGCACAACCAGACGTATTTGAAAATTCATATGGAACAATATTTGTACATTTATATATTTAGACTAGATACACTATTTCATTTTTTCCCCCACTTCAAAATTCCTACCATCCAAAGACTGAAAAAGAATAATTTGGAAAATTATGCAAAGTTAACAGCTCCTAATGGTTGAAGGAAAGAGATCACAAGTTCCATTGGCTGACATTTGTATAAACTGTTTGCAGAAAACTTGAGAAAAGCAACTCTGGCCATGGAAAGAAAGATGAGGTTATGAGTGATCTGTGAACAAGGAAAAGGTCCAATAAATTGGCTCACTTATTCACACTGAATAATTCAAACAGCTTGACTCAACACTAGACGTACTCCTTACTCCTTTTAAAGCATTAAAAAATTCATGGTTTCCTCTGTCAAATGCCATTATCACTCTGCAGTGTCAGGAGCAGGGGTTACCTTCCCAGGGCTGGAGAGGCTTGGATTTGGGTCATCGGCTCCAGTTGTGGGAGCTTCTTGGCAAACACTGCTTCAACCGGTGGTCTCAGCCCCAAATCTGTGTTTCCTGCTGCTCCCAGCACAGGCCAGTTCAGACACTCTGTCCATCCTGATGCTCATGTTCTAGTGCCACACAAGCACTTTTGTGCTGCCTGACAGAACTGGGTAGTGACAGCTCAGAAAGAAGGACATCTACTTCCTATCACAGCTGGGACAAGACCACGTCAGACAATACCCTTACCTTAGGTTAAAAAAAAAGAAAAGAAATTCCATTTTCCAGCTCAAGAGCAAACCTCCCCTTGCCTCTTTCCACAGTCGGGCACACAAAGCCAAATGGGAGCAAGTGATGCCAAGGAAGAGGGGTGCTGAATCTTAAGTATTTTATGTCAGAGAAAACCACTACAATGGGTTATACAGAAGCCATCAACTTCCTTAAAGCAGCTATTGGCATCTCTCCTCAAAATCAAAACATAAGGGACAAGGAGCTAACGTGCTGAAGCACACTCCCCACCACAAGCTTTCAAAGATACTCAGAAGAGAGCTTTTCTTTTATTGTATCAACATCCCAGCCTACTTCAATTCATGTTTTGCAAGATGGATACACTTTATAAATTCTTTAAGGATTCTCTGTGAGTTTGGTAAATTCCTCTTTAATACAATCCAACCTGTTCAGTTTTTCTGTAGATTTTTTTTTTTTTTCCTCTTTCTTTTAAAGACATCTTAATTAGTCTAATCCTGACTGGTCTCTTTCCAATGTTCCTGTTGGCACAGTAGGATTTCAATTAACATTCTGCTTTAGCACTGCAAATGCCCTTGCTCAGATTTTTTTTTTTTTTTTTTCTAATGTGCTATTTTGGATACCATCTCTGTTCTCTTTTCTTCTTCAAAAATTGTTCAGCTTCTAAAAGGTTTTGGAAGCAGAGGTTGTTCTGTCAATTTGTGCTTTGAGCTTATCAAGAAATAGCCCACCATTAATTTCATTTTTTTTTTCCACTTGAGGGTTATAGTCCTTGTAAGTTCTGACCACATCACTCATCCCCCTTTCAATCCCTTCTGGTTTCAAAACAGCAAGTTCATGCTCCTTGTCCTCAGCTTCAAGGCTCTTCAAAACTCCACCCTTCTTTATTTGTCTGTTCTTGTCTCTAATTGCATTTCTCTTGCTCTTTTTCACACACACACACACTCACACTCTTCCTTCAAATCCACCAACAATACCAATCTCCTGTGCTGTTTGTCAGCTTCTCTCACACACAGCTCCACCCTGCCCCTCACACACGGAGTGCCCTCCCTGAACTGAGCTGTCAGGAGATTGTCCTCGCTTCTTTGAAATCTATCCTTAAAAACCCACCTCTGCTGCAACGTCTGAAATAAATCAGCTAATTAATGATGGTTATTTTGAGGGGCAGATGGAATAGCTGACATTTAATTTACAATAATAATTAAAAAAAGAAAAAACCACCCTTTTGTGCAAGTGTAAGTAAGTATCTTAATCTGTGTTCGAGTACCCTTCCAAAGGGACAGCAATATGGATGGAGCAGTGCCCAGATCCTGCAGCCTGTGCACATCATCCCTGACTGATTTTAGATCATGGAAAACTCTCTTTCTCTACCCTTCACCTGTTTTGCTTAAACTATAAACTCTGCAGGATGGCAACTGTGGATATGTCTACTCTGCATACCATGTAGTAACTGATAACCTCCAAGTGGAATTGGAGAGAGAAGTTCCAGCAGTGTGGACTTAATTTACTCTAAAGGTATTCTGCAATACATATCCACAGTAATTAATACAGTGACAAAATTATCTTAATTGAATTAGCTTGGAAATCCATGGCATAAATAAAAATAGCTATGCTGAGCTCTGTACCTTACTACTACTGCAAATACAATATAACCATACTTATGTTTAACCTGCAAGCCCATTTAACACAACTATTTAAACACATGGGCTTGACTTCAGACACTGCTACCAAAAGTATCCATTTATGTCCATTGTATTTATAGTTGCTTACAGGCAAACAAACTCCTGCTGTGGATCTAAATCTGCAAATTCCAGTTGCAATCCAGACTTCTGTAAAATTCTGCTACTTTAATACAACTGGAAACCTCATCTATTAGGTTAGAAAGCAGAGAGAGACACACATCTGCAGCTAACCTCTCCTTTTCATTGCTCTTGGCTACAGAAATTGGCACACGTTAACCACAGGGGCCCAATAAACCACTCAGACCTTTCTGTGCTTACTCATCTTCTCTGGAAAACCAGCTGATGTTTGTAGTACATCAGTTTTCAGTCACTGAAAATAGTGCAAATTATCTGCAGGTTGACAGATTTGTTGCAAAATTTAGGTATTTAGAGAATGGCAGATGAAGAACAGTAGTAAGGCAGGATTGTTGCCACTATAAAACTACCTCAGATTGCCCCAGATAATCAAGATAGCAATCTGCAACAAGACGATGAAAGTTTTCAAATGTTCCAAAACACATAGTTAAGTACAAAGTAACTAGCAAGAAAAAGTTCATTTCCACTCCTTATATAGTGGCTGAATAGTGCTGCTGCTTTGTGACACATCCAAAAACTCCACCAGAAACCGTGAAAATAATAAAAAATAAATAATTATTTAAAAAAATAAAATAAAATAAANGCCCTCCATGGGCACTGAATGCTGATATGAACTGTCAAGGGTTCAAAAGAGATAGGTACAACCATATGGAGACCTAAACACCACCCTACGAGCCCAAAGGGTCACCCTGTTCACAGGTAACCATGGCACGGCTGCATCAGGATTTTCCATTCCAAGCTAAGCCCAGCCAGCTGCTATTCAACACCTTCCCAGGAGTTTTCATCCAAAACCTCACCCATGAGTTCTGGGCTAACAGAGGGCACTGCAGGAAACACCTGAGCAAGGCTGCCAGGGTGGAGGAGGAAGCTGATCTTTCCATTACTGTTTGCTCAGTACAGGGATCAAGTGAACACAACTTGTGCCAAACAGCTCAGACTGACATAGTGCACAAAATCCCAATTAATCTGGCATCATCATCCTGTAATACCACTGGATTATTAGTTTTACCTGTAAGGGAAATATCAATGTCTTATTTCTTCCTTGAGAAAATGCATGAAATGAGGTGTCCACACACCTTATATTTTGAGCAAGCAAACCTATACATATACTTTTTCTTCATTTTTTTTAAATTCAATTGCTGTTTCTAATTGGTAGGGGAGGAATAGAGAGCTGGTAATGGTAAGGAAAAGAAGTGTGTGGGATCTTCTTTTGAGCATAATTCTACGTTAAATGAGACTAACAAAAGAGAAATTAAACATAATACTGTGCCATAGTACTATGACATGAGTGTCAACTTAGAATTTCAAATACAATGATAAGAGTCTTCTAATAATTATATAGGTGGCAAACAAGGCTTTAGGGCAAACATATGTGGCAAAAAATTACTAATGGCATTCTAACAGAAAATCAGCTATGACCGACCCCTCCTATGCATCATATTCTGGTAAGGTCAGCTTGGTGGAAAGGTTAAGAGCAGTTAAACACTGACCCATCCCTCCCTAGTCTTTTCCATATTCATAGGAAACTATCATCCATATTCATGCAACAAGATAAGTACCTTGAACATGCAGAGGTTAAAAAAAAAAAAAAAGAAATTACTTCTTTACAATCTTATTCAGTGCCATGACACTAATTCCCAGAGCATGGATCAGGACATAAATTAGTGTGTCTGTAAAGCTGGGCAGGATGGGTGAACAGAAAACACAGAGCAGCCCCTGGGTGACACTTAAATATTGAAAACAGACATTCTGAAAGCCTGTAGCAAATTCACAACTCTTGGACATGGGCAGACCACCACAATTTCACCATGTGGTGCACAGGAGTGTCTGCCTTGGCACAGATCCACCTGCATGCCTGTAAGTACATGGATACCTGGAACCTGAATTTCCAGCCCCCACAGGTGAGTGGCATGAGAGGCCCAAAGCTGTGATAAGAAATCTTAGGCCAGTACCCTCAAACTACAACAGCACAATCAAAAGGCACTGCCTGTTGGCACTGTAATACTGGGGCTACTTCTACTATTGTTTTTAGCAGAGAACTATCTAATAAAATCATGTTGCTTTATGTACCTCTTCTTTTGGTGTTTACACTTCTGGGGTGTATCACTGAATGCATTTGGAGAGGAACAACAAACATGTGGTTATTTTGCAGAACTTACCTTCCTTCCAAGCACAGAATTTTGTCTTTCCTGTGAATTAACTCACCAAACATGAGTCCTCCTTCAGTATCTCCTTTGTTTCTCTGTCTTCATTTCTATCACTTAAATTTTTTTTAATTGCCTAATATTAACTTTATTGTGAATTTATATTTCTTTTGCCTTTTTTGAGGGTGAAAAATATATCCAATTAACTGGCCTTCCCCCAAACAGAACTTCTTTCCTTGCCTACAGAAATAATGAACCTCACTAGAATAATATATTCATATAGTAAATGCTGGCTTCACTCCCAGCCCATTTCTTTTTACAGGAAAAAGTTACCTTCTTTCTTTCCATTCCTACAGAAGTATCAGCTCCTTCAGTGCATTTCAGTAGGTAAAATGGCTCAATTCCTCCTGCCGCTCTACTCATCATTATTATCACAAAGGTGACAGAGCAATAAGGAAGGCTAGATGGTTAAACTAATAGCTTTCTACTGTACTTATTAGGTACAGATTTATACAGCATCTTTGCAGGCATTAATTTACCCATTTTTAAATGCAGATTCTGTCTTCCAGGGTTCAGCACTGGAACTTTGCTGAGGCAGAGGTCTGAAAGCTCATGTGTATCCAGACCACATGGAGGTACCTCAGCCTCAAGTGAATAAAAAGGAAATGAGAAAAGGGAGGGAGGACCCAGGTGACCTTGAGTGCTGACAGGAGGGAGGGACCCCCTGCCCCTGCACCTGAGCCCCAGCACTGCCACCCTCACCTGGTGCTCACAGGTGCAAGGACACACCCACAGCCAGGGCCAGGCTTCAGGGGAGGTTATGGGTGGGAAGAGGGTGGCTGAGGCCCTGGCAGCAGAAGACCCATAAACTATCTCTGAAAATTAAATGGTCCCCTTAAAAACTCCATCCTGTTTAGGATATACAGCTGGGCTGGAAGGCCCCCTGTAATTCCCAGCCATTGGTGTTACAACAACACCTCGTGAGCCCCTGCCACTGTCACAGCAGCCTTTCCTTTCCCTGCCTCACACTCCTTTCTCTCTCCAAGGACAGGTGCAATGTCTAAGCACCTTCCTGCCTCTAATGGATTGTATATTTCTGATGTCCTGAGGCCAGGAAATGATCGTGTTCCAGACAGGTGAGAGCTGCCTGAGCTGCCCCTTCACAGCCCCTCAGCTCAGCCAGTCTGACTCCAGAGCAGGAGAGTTTCTTCACAGCTTTGCACTGCTGTGTTTTGCTCCTGAAGCAAATCCCAGAATCACCAGGTTGGAAGAGACCTCCAAGATCATCGAGTCCACCCCAACCCTGACACCTCAACCCAACCCTGGCCCCGAGTGCCACATCCAGTCTTGTCTCAAACACACCCAGGGATGGTGAATCTACCACCTCCCCAAGGAAACCATTCCAACACTTTATCACCCTTTCTGTGAGAAACTTTTTCCTGATATCCAACCTATATTTCCCTTGGCACAGCTTAGGACTGTGTCCTCTTATTCCTGCCTGGAGACAGAGACCAACCCCCAGCTGAGCACAGCCACCTTTCAGGGAGCTGTAGAGAGTGACAAGGTCCCCTCTGAGTCTTCTTCTCTTGTGCTTCCCAGCTGTGCTGCAGAGACCAGGCTGGGTAGGACAAAGCAGCTCAAACTCAACAAGCAAGTAAAGCCCAAACCTGTTCTGCAGCTCCTGAATTCACATTATGACTTTTACACTTTCCTCATCTTAGGTCTTAATAAGACAGGTAAAAGAAAAATATTAATATCTGTTGTCACTCAGTGCATTGTCTAATTTGCCACTAGTTTGCATGAGTTGCTGAGTTTCGTAAAGAGCACTGAGAAAGTTTAGAAATATGTTAGTAAATATTTACTTCCCTTGAGAAACACTTTTTGTCACTAACTGATGCAAAGGGAATTTTATTATTGATGAAATCAACTGTCCTGAATGTTCTAATTTAGTAGGAGCGCACAAAAAGTCTTTTTACCTATTTTGCAAAGGAAATCATGAGTCTTTTAAAATTTCATAGACTTCTTTTGATTAGGAAGAAACCAGGCAAAAGTAAATGCTGATTAAAAAAATAAATCTTTAAGTAATTTGATTTCAGCTTTGATTCCATAGCAAGAATTTTTTTGCTTGTTTGTTAGCACTAAAGCTGCACTGTGAAGTGGGTCACTGACAGAAGAATTAGAAGATGACACTGCAGATAATACTCTAGAAGAAAATAATCTGGAAAGAGATGTGGCTTTTAAAATTCAGGATCTCTTTCTAACTAAATGTCTACATAAGGACATATTACCCAGGATTGTCTTTGACAGTAAAAACTAAATCAGAGCCATGGTGAAGACACACAGTAATGAGAACAGGCTTAGCATGATAGTCCAGGATATTTTTTCTACCTGGCACATTGGAACAGTGTGTAGAGAGATCTGAGACAGCTGGTCACCATCAGCAGTACAACAAGGTTACTCTATGTTACATATTTTACCTATAACCACCTTATTTTTTAGCAATATTCAATCACCCCATGCAAAGCATTTTGCTGTTCCAAGTCCCACCTGCCCAGCTCCTGTGTGGTTGTCACCTTGAAATTCTCACTGTCCAGATTCATCATTGCTGCTAAAAGTCATTACAGGTTGCTAAAGCTGAAACATATTTTATATGCACAATTTTTACCTCTATCTCACCTGAAGAGAGTATTTGACCCTTGTTTTACCAACTGTACACACTTTGTGACCTCTCTGGACGGATGAAATGGCACATAGAAGCAATGTTGGTGACAGAAGCTTGTTTGTGCAGTGAGGAGAACACCCCTACAGTGAATTATCACAAAAATAAGGGGAGTGTGACATGCAGCAGGGGAGAGCAACACGTCACCAGAAGGGTCCTAGAACATCTGCCCATTCAGCAGGTCAGAATTTGTTGATTGGAAGGCCTTCAACAAATATTGTATGGCTTAAATATTTTTAAGAGTCTACCAGCAGAATTCCACAGGTCCACAAGAAACTTGTGCAGAGAAACTCTCCAGCACACTTTGTGCTCTCTTAGAAGAAGCATGAGGAAACTCCTCTCAGCAGCCTGAGCTATGCAATGTGGAAAAGCTGAGTAGACACACTGAGAATAGAGCAGTAGTTTAGGTTAAAATATACATTACTGCCTGGGGTTACCCGTTTTCCTGTGCTTATTTTATGTTTCTTTTTGTCAATGTATCTATACCTAATTCTTTGTGGCTCTGGCACATTGCAATGGAGAAGTTCTTCCTCCCACTAATCTACAGAAATGCTGCAGTTCTTCAGCTATAAGAATTATGGAGCCTTTTGCTCAAGTAAATCAGGCACTTCAGGATTCATGTAGATTTAATGCTTCTCAGGGAAGTTGTACTACCTAGGCTTACTTGTCCTAGGATTTTGAGAGCCTTTTAAAAGCCTCTTTTGGATAATTGCACACTAAATAGTCTTCCTTTCTGTTTGCTGCCGAAAATTCCAGTTTTGCATTTGGCTGCCAAAGTTCAGTATAAGACACAAGGTTTTAATCTTGTTTGTTACCTTTTCTCCTGGACAGGTCACAGTCTGGGCCACAGGCTGGGGGCTCTCTTTCTTCTTACCTCTTGTTCAGCATGGCTGCAGAGGGAGGATGCTTTAGCAAAGTGCCCTTTTGCCCACAGTGGGGAATTTAGCAGCAAATGTGGCTGCTGACCTTGGCAGAGATCCCAGTTCCATGGGCAGCAGAGCCCACTGCCAGAACACTCCTGCCAGGGGAGGCAAGGGCTCTCAGCTTCTGAGTCTGAGGCCTGAACATCAGCTCTGGAGTCCACGTGTGCCCTCATCCCCACCCACTCTATCTTTTATTCCAGAACCCTTTATGCCTGTAAATAACAAAGCTCAGTCTGATTTTCACCCAAATCTGCTTTGTGCCTTTTTTAGGATTACATTTTTTAAAAAGTCCCTCCACACCCATCTCTTGTAATCAATAGAACGGGATCAATATCTAAGGGTCAAGACCTTTTCTTTTTCCTGTGGCTAAGCTTTTTCCAGCCTTGCATTTTAAATAAAACCTGTATTCCCAGTCATCTGTAAAAAGGATAGGAGAAAGAAAGACAGCTGATTAGTGTCTCTCTTTTAGGTCTTAGGGTAATGGCTGCTTTTACCTTTCTAGTTTAATTCAGCACATTTACAAAGCATTAAATCTGTCAGTGTGGCATTAACTTCTATCATGTGCATATTAATAGGAACAGTAATCAAAACATCGAGTGAGTTTGGGTGTTAAAACTGGTAATATTTTCTTTAAGTGCTAGTACACATTTGGCTTGGAAGGTGCTCAATATTGCAAAGGATTTTTAAAGTAAGATTTATCTCCTATCTATATAGAAATGTTTTGTGGTAAATCTGCTCATTTGTAGCCCAAAGGGCACGACTTTGTCATCATGCTGATGTTTTCACGGAACATATTTGTAAAACACAATTCCTAACTTTTCTTGCTTCCATTAAGAAGAGTGCTGATTAAATGGAATCAGCATGTAAGAAAATATTTAGCAGCTGTTCTCTTATTGAAAAATCATAAATACATGGAAAAATAATCTCACATATATTTTATGCCAATTAGCAAATAATTCTTTTAATTAAAGCATATTGAACATTACAGCATAGTCGTAATATTACTGAAATCCATATAAAATACAGGGATAGTGGAAGCAGAGACAACATCTCCATCAACATATTAGGAAGGTTTTGTTAACAAGCCAGCTGAAGGGGTTCACAGGGATTCCTGTTTTATGTGATTTTTTTATAATTTTACCTCTATATATTTTACATCATTTCAGTGCTCTCATTAAAAAAAAAAAAAAAAAGAAAGAAAAAATATTACAAAAAACCTGCTTCCACTTCAAACAGCACAAAGCATATGAAAAACTACTTCCTTACTACAAAATTTTTGCAGCTTCAGTGTTGCCAATATGTAACAGCTGTAAATCAAGGATATATTTTGAAATATCCCAAATAATTTTTTACAAATCAACACTCTTAGTATCAGCTTTCAAAGAATAAAAGAATATAACCATGGGAATTCATATTTATGGCTGAGGGTAAGTGAATTAAATGTATCTATTTCACTTCTATGGCAAAGTACTATTATTCAATGGTCCAAAATATTATCAATTTACCTGTAATCACTTTTATTAGGAAAGAGGTACAAAACCATGCAGGTTTTAATGATGTAGATAATAATAATCAGGAAAAGAAATACTCCCCAGTGAGGATAAAAGGAATGCATGCTACCTTCCCAGAGGCTCAGCACTGTATCTTTAGGAAAAGAAGTATACATGCAAGAACATTGTTCTGGAACACAGTAAAGGAGTTCACTGCCTTTGTCAACTGCAAACTAAAAGCCTTTGCTTTACCCTCCTCTCATTTCTAATCATTTGTGCCTTGCACACACCACCTACACACCTAACACTTCACTGACAATGGTTTGCCTTTCTCTGCTACCCCGCAAACACAATGGAAAGTTAATTGAATGTTTTATGCTTTAGCAATATCAAAGAAATGAAAAGAACGCAGGTTTCAACTGTATTTCAATAATAAGTGCATTAATTTTTACCTTTTAACTGACACTTGTACTAATTTCCTTAAATGCTCTTTTTTACTCTTTTTTGATCTGTCTGGCTTTGTCGGGTCTGATGATGAGGGCTTACTTCAAATGCAAAAAGATTAGCTCTCTTTCCTTTAATAGCACAATTACAGCTTGTGTGATGTCTAAATCATGAAAGATATCAGGGACAGACTTCTAAAGTCGCATCAGTTTATTAAAAAAAAGGTAGTAATCATTTTAATATCAAAATTACTCTCATTTCCTAGTGGCATTTAGGAATTGTTGGGCACGCATACACACACACACAAAGATTAGTAGCCATTTACTCCTAATTTGATTTAGATAATTGTTATAAATAACACAATGAAATTAAAAGGCTCTGTGTTACATTTTCACCTCTACCCAAGATGTTGTTCAGGCACTAAGAGAATATTGCCACATCAAAGCAAGAACCAAGAGATCTGGTTCGACATTTTAAGATATGCCAGAATCTACATCTCATTTTTGGATTTAGTTCAGCAAGGGACTTAGCACTGAACACGAAAGAATAAATGTGTCTTCCATAAAGATATGTAATACATTTAATCCCATCAATGCTTAGTCTACTTTTTAAATCCAGGATTTAATATACTTTACCACGAGAGGGCAAGATTAAGATACCCTTTCTCATGCTGGATCACACCTACCTCCTCAAGATTACCATTAGCTATATTGTGACAGCAAGAAAAGTCCCTATTCAAGATGTGGGTCTGCAAATGGTGAGGTAGAATACAAATCCAAAGGGAGAAGGAAGATTTAGCTTACCCTCCAAACTGACTTTGAACCACACACATTTGTGGAATGGTCATGGCTGGCTAAGCTAAAGAGGGATAGAAAAACTTGGACAAGGTAGCAGCTATCTTCCTCAAGAGTATTCCCTAAAATAATATATTTCTGCTTTAAAGACTTAGAAACAATATTAATGACCTAAAACATCTACATAACACATTGGCTGAGGCAGGTGGAAGAGGAAGGCTGCTGCAGTGATCTTTTACAAATGTTTTAGGATGTTGTGGCTGTTAAACAGTAGTTGCAAAGGAGAATTTGATAGTTAAATACAGGAGTGAGAACACAAATTGCTTTGGGGAGAGCAAGTACTAGCTTTGATAAATTTTGAGTTCATAACAGATAAAGTGGAACAGTTTGACCCATTGTCAGTCTATTTTAAGATGAACATTTGTTAAATTCTAATGAAAAAATGTAGCACTTAAACTTTGGCAGAAGGACAATTAGTTTTTTCTTCCCTGAATTGAATAAAATCACATGGCACTGATTTTTACTTTAACTACAAGCAATAAATATGAGCTGCAACAGACTCTAACAGCTACTGGCCATATCTACATGGATACAAGCAAAGTTCACTTCAATTTCAAGCACACAAAATTTATGTCTACACCACAGAGCTTATCATGCACTAAGCCTGTGCATGCAAGAGCCGATTTTCTAGTGTTAAGAACAACTTGCACCTTTTTGACATGTGGGGCTACAATCAGCCCAGCCAATCAATGCTGTCTCCACCAAGAAGCAAGAAAAAGGCTGAGCAGCTATTGTACACCATCAGCTAACTCCTGAACACTTCAGGCAGTTAAGCCTGAGAACTTTTAGCTCAATTTACATTAAAACATATACCTTCTGCCACTTATGTGCCACATGCATTCAGATTATTTTTTTTTTGTTTTGCATTTTGCATTTTCAGAGATTGTTAATGAAGCACGGTGGCTGGGGAGACCCTGTGACCCCAGAAGACACTTGAGAAAGTTTGTAGGGGAAACAAGCTCCCAGTTTCCCTAGTCACAGTCAGTAGATTTGCACTTTACTATAATGAGAATGAACAGGAAGCTATCATCCATCAGTAGATGCTATATGGGTCTGTCCATGGAGAGGAGATTTTAGAAGTGGATAATCTTTGCGTTCTCAGGTTCTGCTTTGAATATGTCAATTAGAGAAGTGACATATAAAATAAAATAACAAAGACAGGCAGACCAAAAGGAAATACCAGAGTTCTGGAAAACCTCTGGAAGAAAAGCTGATAGTGTCATATATAAGACTGGGCAAGGTGGGGAAGGGGTTGTCTGCAAAAGCTTCACTTGTGTGACTGACTTTTGCACAAACCCAAAATTATTAGGGAGTGCACCAGCTCAGGATTTTGAGCACTGCCACAGCACACTGTGGCATGCACAATGTCAATATTTATCTTGAATGCTGGCTGCCTGTCTTACAAACACAGGGCATAAACTCCCAGACTCGTTTAAAGCTGGCTGGACACAGAAAACAAAACATGGCGCTTTGTCAGGCTTGAAAGTGAACATGTTGTCCAGGTGGAGCTAGCTGGACTGTTGATTGCCAAAAATATATTTTTTCTCACCAATAAGGTTCTCGAAATCACCCAGTGATAACCATCATGTATATTCCCATTCCTGCACATCAGGGCCAGGGTAGGCAATGCAGAGTTATAAGCATATCAATAGAAATGGTCTCCTTTAATAACTGAGACGTGTATGCTTGAGAATAACAAGATGAATATTTTATGCTGTTTTTTATATGAATTTCATTTTCTCTTTTAAATACATTGAATTCTTGCATACCACTTTAAAATAATGACTGCAGGGAAAAGTTTTGCCTTTATAGGTTTAGTAAAAAATTTACAAAATATTTTCCTATCATTTTAAGACTTAATTACTATAGATGTAAAAAAAACTATTTTCCCCAGCAATAAGAACAAACTTTTTAATTATATTAATTCATAAACTTAGTAGAAAGTGAAGACAATCCTTTTTCAGAATTCCCAGAAGACAAATTTTAAGGGAGAGGCCAGGGCATAAATGAGTCCCAAAATGAAAATTTTGACAGGAATGCAATCAGTTCTTATTAGAACCTATTGCACTGTTTTATGGTAATTGTGCTGAAATATATGGGCAGAAGTCTCTTTTACCCTTAGTCTGTCCATGCTTCTTCACATATACTTCTGCCATTAGGATCCAGCCTGCTTTTCCCTCTCTTGCAGAGCTTATTGAATTTCTATCTGTCTACATCATCTACAATTTCCTGCTGAATTAATCTCTTGTAGCCTACTTCTTGAACCTATTAAATCAGATTTTCAGTCTGTACTCCATTGAAACTTAACTGAAACTTCTCTTAAAGGTAGTTCTTTTCTTCTTCTAGTCAAATTTCAGGGTCTGAATCTTCTTACATTTTACTGTGACATCTCAACGGGTTTTCACATAACCTGCCATCCTTGCTCTATGAAATCTTGCCCTCATAAATCTCTTTTTTTCACTTCAAATTGTCCTTCTGTTCTTCTATCTCTCTAAACAACACCCTCAATGTCTCAATGCACCCTCCTCATCTCTATCTAATACAGAAGATAGCACAGGGCCTTTTGTTAATAATATCCTTTCTACAATGCAATCTTTATGAATAAACAAGTATTTACAGTGTAGTAAGTAGGAAGAGAAGAAAAAAATCAAAGGTATGGTAGATAAGATGGTATAACTTCTTTTTAAAAAAAAAATTTAAAATATGTTAAGTATTTCAGAGACAAAATGAGAAAAGGTAAACATAAGGCAAAGTTATCCTCTTTCTAAGCTCCAGGGAGGGAAATAATGCAACTTTAATTGTGCCTTGTTGAAAGTGTCCATTTGGATGGCTAACCCTTTTCTGACATGGTTGGTTTTTATATTAATAACTGTTCCAAATGATGTCTTTTCCTATTACACTGACATTCTGTCAGCAGTTTGTGCCTGGTGGAAAAAAAAGTGAGGCACTGGGACAAAGCAGTCTTGGCAAAATGGACAACGTGATATTTGGCATCATCCATTGTTACTGTCTTATAAACATCTTCAAAGAAGATTTTCTGATTCTTTGAAATTTTTTAATTCTTAGAATTCATATTCTAAAGCCACTGTTTTCTTTCAGGCTATATTTGTTAAAGGGACAGAAGAGTAATCTACTCTAAAATGGCATTACTTTTCAAATAGAGGTGTCAAAATGTTTGGTGAGTGTGATCTGGTGGTCTAGATATTTCTGGTGGCTCTGTGGTGGGTTGACCTTGGCTGGATGTCATTTGCCCACCAAGCTGCTCTATCACTCCCCTTCTTGGCAGGACAGGCAGGGAAAAATAAGAATGAAAGCAACCCTTTCTGGTCAAGATAAATGCAGTTTAATCAAGCAAGAAAAAAGGTTGAGCACGCAGAAGCAAAGAAACCAACCAACCAAAAACATCATTCCCTACTTCCAGAAAGAAAGGTATGTCCAGCAACTTCCTGGGAAACAGGGCTTCAGCACATACAGTTCTTGCTCCAGAACACACTTATATTTATTTCATATTTACTGACACCTTTATATTCATTACATATTTATTTTATAAATAACAAGTGCCCCCCTCTTCTCCTTATTAGCCTCTATTGCTGAGCAGAGACCCTATTGTGTGGAACATCCCTTGGGTCCCTTTGGTTCAGCTGTCCAAACTGTCACCTCCCAAGGGCTTTCCCATTCCCAGACTACAGCCAGAGGCCTTCAGGGGCTGGGGTTGGAATTTTGGAGAGGCAGCATTGATGCTGCTGGAGCATTCCCCAGCAGTGGCCAAAACACTGCTGTGTTACCCCTTTTGCAAAGCACAGCACTGTGAGGGCTGCTATGGGGAAAAATAACTCTGCATCTCAGCCAGGCCCAATACACAGGGTTAGAGGTTTGCTCTTTAAAGGATCATACATATCTATCTATCTATATATATATATATATACACGTGCATATGACTTACCTTTATTAAGATTTCTAGGGTGGTTTTGTCAATTTTGGATCAAAACACCTGCTCCAACAGATAAAAATAGATGAGACCCAATCACACAGCAATGACACTGACTTTACTCAGATTAAATGCAAGAAGAGGAGGTCAATTTTTTTTTAAATTGCAAGTGGCTAATTCACTGATTACTAAAAATTGTTCATGAATAATTTATATCTCAAATATTAAACTATATATGGGATGAGTTACTGGGGAGACTACAAAACCACAAAGCTGCAACTCTTCCTTCCTATAAAGCCTATCCTAAGACTTGACCTGTGTAACTTGCACTATTTATTTGTTTTAATGATTGATCCTAAAGTATAGAAATATCTGATTCATTTATATAACTTTATTGGATAAAAGTATTCTGCAGTTTTAAGAAGAAATGGTGGTTTACAAAACTAACCAATTTAAAAAATTAAAATCTCATGGGCCAAATTTATCCTTACTGCCTTTTATCATTATTTCACTTTCACATTGGGATGTGTGGGAGGATTAATCCCAGTTTGAAACAAGCCATGGCAATAGGAAAAGAGAGAGAAGCCAAAGGTTCAGGAAATGAATTTCACAATTAGATTCTTCATTATAAACAACAAATGTGAGCACAATACTCAATTCAATTTTTTTTAACTTTTTTTTCCCCTAACACAAACATTTTCATCCCTTACTACACATCTGGAAGCCACAATATGTAAGTCTTAGCAGCTCCATTTTACAGCCAAGAAATTAATGCGGATCTTATTATTATGCAATCTATCTTATTGAAGAATAAGATTTTATAAACAAAGGCCTCCAGTTTGAGACACCTGGGGCCTGGCAGATGAAGGTTTGAGTACTACAAAATGATGATAAATGGAACTACAGATCAGCAGCTTCTGAAGACCTGGCAAAGAAGCTCTCCTCAAGTTTACCAAGTGAGACCAGCGGGCATTTTTTTTTTTTGAAAACGCCATCCTAAACAACTCAGTGGACCTCGGAGTAGCACCTGACTGGTCTCTAAACCTCCTTTCCATTCCACCTTTATGTTCTTGGGCCTAACTGGATACGGAGACTCAAGGTTGCCCAGATGCTGAAGATGCTCCCTGCTTCTCCCCCCTGCACAGGACAGGTGTGGAGCTTTCTCCTGCGGCCAAACGGGCCCGGGCTGGCCCCCAAAGCAGCCGGCCTGATGCCGTGTGGGGCTGCATCCCCCGCTGGACCCCGGCAGACGCTGTTCCCTGGCACCCCCGGGTGCCAGCCGAGGCTCTGCGGTGTGGAACTTGCTGCAGAGGTGCTGCTGCAGCTCCCGTGCAGCACCTGGGCCCGGGGCTGGGTTGGGCTGATCTAAGGGGAAGAGTGCCACCTACTGAGCCCGCGGCTCCGGGCCGGGGATGCTGCTCCCGGGGAGAGCCCGGGCACGGCTGAACCGCAGCGCTGGCCGGGAATTTGGGCTGGAAAACAAGCACACACCGTGGGATGGAGTGAAAACAGAGAGCGCTGGATCCGCCGAGCAGATGTTGCTAAGCGGTAGCAGGCACTGTCCATGCGTATGGCAGCGCACAAGGAAATAATGCCTTTTAAATGGCTATTCATCTCTATTTTTTTTTTAATGTATACATTTATATATATAATATATAAACGTCTATTTAAGTGTCTATTTAAATGTCTTTTTGAATGTCTATTAAATGTAATGAATTTTGATAGTCGCTCAACTAGAGAAAGGCTAGAGTGAGCTTTCCTCTCAACCATTTACCTACAGGGCTGCTGAAGCCCTTCAGAGGAGAGGACACAGTGGTTAACCCTGTGAAAGTAAAATGCAGAGCTCAAGGACCTCCTGTTTAAAAATACTTTTATTTCCAGTAGTTTTATGGATGCTTTTGTTTTAATCTTGAGACCCATCTGTCTATCTACACAATTTCATATCTATTATGCAGCTGCTTAGCTTGCACTGCTGGAATACTTCCTCAGTTCACTCAGTAGGTCCTGTTTTATTTACAACCACAATCAAAATCACCTGAAACTGACATTTTTCATGTAAAATCCATTATGTGGCAGAGTGCCATGTTTACATCAATACCTAAAAATATGTACAAGACTTGGCTGGAAACCCAGCTAACTTACTCTTCAGTCCTGCTCAGCTTCTGAAATAATATGGAATTTAGATCTTTATATTTCAATATTTCAACCTCAAACATTTTCAAAAGACACTATTAAAAAAATACCAAAAAAAAAAAAAAAACAAAAAAAAAACCCCCAAAACAAAAAAAAAAAAAAACAAAAAAAAAATAAAAAAAAAAAAAAAAAAA
>VZTR01003665.1:376946-502980 GCA_013400775.1 Chaetops frenatus
CAGAATTGAAATGGTTAAACATTTTATTATTCACATTGCATTCATAGTAAATTGTGTAATAGTTTTCATGTCTTAATTACTTAAATTTTATATTGAGCTATAGTGATATTATCTCTCTTTTTGTCTCCACACAATTGTATTTTATAATAGCTTTTATTAGGGCCTACATGAATGGAATTTAAAATGAACACATCATTTCTGTTACTTCTGCAGTTGAGAAAAGAGAGCACTTTTCTGATACTTGGCACGAAAAGTGCTTTCCTTTGTGTTTTATGACATATAGCAAATTGTATTAGTTAGGGACACATTTTGAGCAGCAAAGTAACTAAGAGGAGTACAGAGCACTTCTGTCACTTCTGGTGACTCCACCTCAGCCTGAAAGTGGGTACAATGCCCAGCATGAAATGAAATATTCCCCCTAGGATAGCTGGATCTTGTTCTCATTGAAATAAAAGGCAAGACTTCCACTGGCTTGCACAAGAGAAATGCTGGAGTAGCAGATAGACAAGCTAATGGTGTGTTTATACAAGCTGCCTACCTGCCTCTGAAAGCAAGGGCAGCTCCCCCAGCTTAGGAGCTTTGCCTCCTGTGCCAGCAGTGCACACCTCGATACCATCACAGGGCCCTCCGTGCTCTGGGGTTGCTCTTTGCATTTGGAGTGGCTCCTTGAAACCTGGCTGCTGAGCCATTTCCTTCACCTTTGCAAAATCCTCCCTAAAATCTCCCTGCTGTCAGCACACCTACACTCAATCTGTGTGTGGGATGTGCAAATAAATTTAAATAAATATTTGTTTTCGATTGTTAACAGAAATAGCAAGGTAGGCACATCCAGGGCTTAGACACACAAATAAGATCCCACAAGGTAACAAGTTTCTGTTGAGCTGCAAGGACTGCCTGGATGCACTCTCGTCCCCACACAGCAATTGCAAGGTGAGTCTCACACACCTGCACAGTGGGCTGAGCCCACTCCAATTGCCCTGCATTTGTTGGAGGCCAAGAGGACACACGTGGGCACTACCACACATCAGCTGGTACTTGGTAACCCTTTGGTACAACTTACTCATCCAAACTTGTTGTTGGTAGCCTGCCATTTCTCACAGGTAGTTTTGGAAGTGTAATGTAATGATTTAAAATGTGTGTATAAACACATGCTCTGAAATCAAGGAAGTAGTGGAACCTATTAGTTCTGTTTAAAAAACCCTTTAGACAGACAAGTGCTTATTCTTTCATTATAAGTTAGTAAAAGATATTTTAAAAGCCTATTTATAAAAATTTTAGTGGCATCTGAACATCATGAGGTGCATTGTTTACAGTTCTTAGGCCAGTAGAAGACGTCAACAACAAAAGAGGGTAGGCTAAGAGCACCGTTCCAAAATCTTGATGGAAAAATTAAACCTCTGAATTCCACTCATCTCTCTCCAAGTGTGCAATTGTGATCCCCAATCTCCCTATTCAATCGGTGGGCCAGATTCTGCCTTCATTTATCATATCAGTGAATTTCCACCCAATGCCAAAAGCTGTGAAATGTCACCTCATTACACACCACAGCTCTTTGTACAGCTGGCAGAATTTGCCCAGAAGTTCCATTCAGTCTTTCTCTTGCTAAAGAGAGCTTTCAATGTTGATCTCCAAGAACAGTTGCTCATTCTGAGCACTTTTTATTCTGAAAATGGTTTTATTTTATTCTACTTCCTTTTTTTTTTTTTTTAAATAACATGTCCACACTGTTACTAAACATAAAGGGTTTCTCAAGGAACCAATTTTACCACTTTTGTTTGGGTGTTATATGGATGTTCAGAATAGAAATCGAGAGTACAAAAATAGATTTTCTTGATTTATGAGACATTCCTGTTTTCAATTCACCATCAGTATGTGCAGACACGATGCAGTCAAGAAATGAAGCATCTGGTTCTCCCACGTTTCATTTATGAACTTTAGCACCAGATGTAAATCATTCATAAAATCCCAAAGTGTTGGAAGAGTCTCTTCCTTCATTTTAACAAACATATATTCCAAGTACTGTACCTAACACTTCACATCGTTTGTTACAAATGATGGGATCTGAATTTTAATGACTTCCAGAAATAAATTCCAAGAAAGAAGGAAAGAGGAAGAAAAACAGGTAAGTGTGCCATTCCTTGTTTCTGACCATGAATTCACTTTGAAACCAAAAGATGTCACTTTAAGTTATTATAAACAAACTCTACATGTTATTACCTGCATACAGAATGTTTTGAAGAGAACAAATCTATTACCTTATATCTATTCTTCTCCCAAATCCTTTCCATTAGTGTCACGTTCATGTCAGCAACTGCTGATTCAACTTCAAATCTGAATTGCTTTCCTATTCTCATCCGCCAGTCGCCCTTCCTCTCCTCCTTCAATCCTCCTTTCAGTCCCATTTGTTCAGAGAGCCCCTCTTGCCTTTCTCTCAACATATGTAATCCCTTCCTCCTCCCTTCCCACTCCTTTGTTTCACTATGTGCATTGAATTTCATAGGATAACTCACACTTTGGGAATTAAGCACCTGCCAAAATAATTATGGGATCAAGGCCTATTCTTTATGTCAAGGAAACCTGTCTTCTCTGCGTACAAGAATCCTTTCAACAATGTGCATTAGACAACGCTTTCAACAACAAATCAGTCTTTTCTGGCCCTTTTTAATACTGCATTTCTTACATATTAATTTAGCTGCAGAGTTATCAGGCGTGTGTTCCATGCTCTGAGGTTGCCTTACAACGTGGAGAGCTGAGGAAGTGCTGAAGGAAGGCTCCTCTACAAAGGACCTCTTGATGGAGAAACCTCTACATGAGGGAACAGAGAAAGAAATAGGATTCACAGGATCACAGACCTTCCCTTTCCACCTTGCTGCTTTTCTGCCGTTCAGGGCAGCTCTCTTTGCTGTCCCCTCTCTCATTGTGCAGTTGCTTAATTGCTAAACTTCCACATGAAGGGGTGCAATTAGCCTCAGTGCACAGACATCAGCAGTAGAAAAATAGGGTAACACCCAGATGGTTTCAGTTGCAACAAACCCCTACATAAACCTTGTTTAGAATGGAATTTTCCTTTTGCTTCAGCAGTATTTGGCATTTGTTTGACTTTTTATTAATACCTAGGGAACCAGTCACTACTATAGCTGAGCACCTAGATGACAGCCCACTTAGCACCAAGAGTGGACTCGGGACAAGGAAGAGCTTTCCCACCAGTGGCCAGGCTGTAGGAAGGCTTCATGAATTGATGGGGCAGCAGAGCAGCCTCCAGACATCCCCCAACCTGACGTGCACACCTTCAGCAAGGACATGCTGGGAGCACAGCACATTGCTTTAGTCAGGCTGGGAACACAGCAGGGGCAAATCCAGGGGCTGTAAATCTCATGCAGATATCACAGCTGCAACCATAGCCCACAGCTCAGAGCACAAGCTGTAGATCAGTGGCTTGGGTGCCCAAAGCCCTTGGGCAGAGAAGGATTCTTTCAGACTCCTGCAGCCTTGTCCTCCAGCACGAACACAGGTTGTTCATTCCCTGCCCAGGCACCCAGTTAGTTCCCCTTGAAACTTGAGGGAAAAAAAATACAGGGAAAAAAAAAAAAAGAAAAATAATATCTTCTCTTGCAGGCAAAACTCAGCAACTTTTGAAGCAGAGCAGATGTTCACGAGCGTGGGGGAGAAAAAGTTGCACTGCATAATTTAAGGCACCAAATGAATGATCCTGTATCAAATCAAAACTTCAGGGGAGATTTAGGTGGACGCACTATGAACGCTGAAGCTGAAATCCAGCCTGAGCACAGGGAGTTAAAACCTCTGTTCCTGAGAAATGTGATACAGGAACTTGAATGCTGAGCATCTCAGCCTCCTACGTCAGCCCAAAGATCCCATTGCCAGGGCACAGCTGGCACCCTGCTGGGACAGTGGTTTTGGGAGGCAGGGATGCCCCCAAACCACCAGCACCTCCCCTCTGTGGCCAGGGCATCATCCCCTGGCAGGTGCCAAAGGTGAGCTCTCCCAGGGCTTCAAGCCCAGTCACCAACCAAAATCTGTGTCTGACCTGGCAGGGTGGGGGGCTGCATGAGACTGCAAATGCTGATGGATTGCTGCCAGATGTGATCAAGCCAGGAGGAAAGATAGTCCATGGGTGGAAAAGAGCATTTTTTTAAAAAAGTCTTTTTTTTTTCTTTTAGCAACAGTTTTAAAACAATTTTAGATTTTAGAACAATTTAAGATTGTCTACTGTAAGAGAAATGTTGGCACAAACTTCCAGTGTTCCTTCAATCAAAATTTTAAGAATTATAAAATTTCAAATTATAATAGAAAAACATCAAGACCACTTTCTTCTTAGAAAAATAAAATCTTAAAAAAGAATCATTTTCTACGGATAATTTTCTGTGTTTCCTACTTTGCTTCCTTCCAACAAAAAATTCATCTAATTCATTACTAGATGTAGACTGATCAGCCTTCAATCACGATTGCTATGTATAAATATAAAAAGCTGATCAGTTGCACTCTAAGAGCTTTCCCTGTTAAAGATGATCATTCCAAGCCTCACAACTATGTCTTCCTGGCAAAAATTCCAAAGTTGTAACTACACATATATTTATAAAGAGACTGTCTTTGCCAGGCTCCTTTTAGCTTCTGTATTTTTTGGTGATACTCATCCATGTTCTGTAAGCCCTATTCAGGTGGAATGGGTGTCTTTTTCCATAAGTAATCCTTGATGACTTCAATAGACCAGTTATGATGCAAGATCCTTAACTTCAAGGAGAGTATCTGACTACGGCTTCTGTATTCTGAAAGTCATGGATGGCAATCAGTTAATAATGTACAAATATGTCATCAATAACTTTTTTTTTTAATTTGGCCTAACCTTTAATTTATTTTCAAAACAGGCATAACTATTACGCCTCTGCCATATTATCTCTTTTTTATTTTGTCTATAGTGGCAATCTGGTCAAAGGAAAAATTAATGTTAGGAATAATGTCAGTTCAGCTAAGTCATGCTTGCTATATGGGAAATACCAGCAATTTTATTTTACTCCCCACCTGCATACCATGTCAGAGGCTGCAGCCTGGGCCTTTCAGAACTCTACAAGCACTACTTACAGTCCCATCTTAGTCCCACAGTGCTTGGGTGGTCTGTCTCAAACTAACCAGGGCAGGAATTGCAGCTCCTTGATCCACAATGTGCTCATCCATTTCTCTTGTCTGCTCAGACATCCCACGCCAATGATTTATTTGCAGAGGTGAACCCAGAAAAACCTCCCCCCTCCCAAACACATGTACACATACTTTTATACACTGGCTGAAATATTCAGTAACTTCCCAGTGGGGAATGGGGTTTCCCCCCTCCCTCTCCTGTGTGTTCTGTACAGTTTCCATTATTATTTGATAAATGTGTTATGACACACTATTTACCTCGGTCAGCAGCTCTGGGGAGCTTTGTGTGGCTTTGCTCCCCACCTCTGCCACCCACTAGATATTTCACAAATAAATCACATTCTCAGATTAAGACAATACTGTTTGGTAGGGGAAAGGGAGAAGAGAGGTAGGATGAAATTTGCTGTAGGAGGCTTTGGTTTCATTTCTCTCTTTCACTTCTGAGACATGTGGAGCTGGTGCTCAGCCTGTGACAGTGCTGCTGCCTCAGTCAGCTCCTTTTTTCTTTCAGGGGTAGGAAGACATTCTCTTTTCAATTTGCTAATTCTCCATGCTCGAGGTTCCCACAGAAATACTCGGAGCTCGTTTTTTGATACAGGAAGGAGCGAGTCTGTCTCTTGTAATGCCCACGTTCAGAGGTATTGAAATTGCCTTTTCCAAGGGCAGGAAGTGAGCCAGGGGGTACTGTGGGAAAGAAGGGTGGCAGTCCTCTTCTGCTGAAAATAAAAAAATATATATTGAAGGTGAATGATCACAGAAAGTTTTGTGTGGACTGGCTCAGTAGCATATTACAGCCAAAATTTGAGGATGTCACCTTCAAAAGCAGTTCCCAAATGACATTACTGCAGCAACTGCACATACTCTGAAAACAAGGCTTGTCAGGGAAAACCAAGAGTCATTGCAACTTCTTTTTATAGGAATTTGATGCTAAAATACCAGGACACCATGAGTAGGGTCTGCAGACACAGTGAGTGGTTTGGGAAGCACTTTGAGATCAGTGATGCAGATGTGTGAGCACATGTGTGTGTGTGTGTCTGAATGGGGCAGTATCAAACCTGATTAAGCCAGTTCACTTGAAAACTACTGAAAAGCAGATCTTTCCTAGAGTCACAGACTGACCTTCCAAAGTCAAACACAACCAAAAGCTCATGTGAAATTTGGTCCAGGAGAAAAAGCAGCCAGCTGTGGAAACTGAAAGTGTAAATATCCACCTTTATTCCCTTCCTCCTGTCTGGTCTCTGTTTCTAGAGAGCCACTTCAGGCATCAATGGCTGCACCAGAATTACAGCCCTTTTCTCAGAGGGGTGCAAAAGACGTGTCCCAGCTTGGTACAAACTTCAACTTTTAGGAAATTACTTAAGAACTTTGTATTTCTGAGGCTTCTGCTACCTTAAATTTTACTGAGTGGGCAGCAACTTACACAGTTAATGGGGACTGGAACTGATAGACAGGTAAACATCATGATGGTGCATGTCTCACTTCCTTAAAAAACAGACTAAAAAGGAGACTCATGTTCACCTGATTGTAAATGATTTCCTGCCACTAGGCTGTGTTTCTCTGACCCCAGTCATTTAATATGTTTGCTTTTCCCTATGTTGTCTAATAGTGGTTTTGCAGCCAACCTGCCTGTGACAATGACTCAGAGTGCTGCTTTTCCTGTCTTATTCTATGAAACACACCATTTGATGTGACTGGCACAGCTCATTTTGATGAGTCACAGAGCCAGGAAATATAAAGAAAATGCCATTTTCTGAAGGATGTAGTTCAAATAAATGTAAGAAAAAATATAATTTAAAAAAAAAATCTTCATGTTAAAATTGTGCATATGGTATCACTCATGTCTATCTACATACAGGGTACAAAGTCCTTTTTCTGTGTTGAGATTCACTACAACATGTCTGAATAATCTGGAAGATGGGTGGGGAGAATACATGGAAGGACTGTCCACTCTCCCTGTCCATGGTACACACTTAACATCCATTTTCTGACATTCTTAGAGAATCCTCATAAAGCTGAGCCTCTCTTTCTATTTCCTAATATGCAGCCTGTAACTTCTGCCTTTATGTCAGTTCATGTTTTAAGAAACTTGTATTCTAATTTGATAGGTCCAATTTAAAAAAACAACTTTTTCTGTGTTAAAAAAAAAACAAAACCAAGAAAACCTATCCTAGACTTTGAATCCACATTTTCCCTTTTCCATCCTAGAGTTATAACCACACAAATATTCTCCACCTATATGTGGTAATAGATGTTTTTCTTATCTACATAGGAAGGGAAAACTATGTGGATTTTTACACTTCTTATAGGATTCTTTATAATTGGGAAAGGAAATGGCCAGAGAAAGGGAGATGCCACAACCTTCCTCCTTTCTCTGACCTCAACCAACTTCCAACTCCTACAAGAGTAGAGTGGGGAGTGGAGAAGAACCAGGCCAAGAATCCTGCTCTTCTCGCTGCTTCTTAGCATTATTTCACTGGATTGAAGAAAAGTCCCCCTGTTACAGCCACCCCTTCACCGAGGATGTGGAGATGCTTTTGTTACTGTTGCATTCTTTAGAATACAGGGAAGCTTTCTCATCATCTCCCTTGACAGAGGCAGCAGCTGGGAGATCAGGAATGCAATAAAAGCTCTTCCCCTGTCTCCCCTCCAGTACCCCCAGGGGTTTGCATTGCCACACACACCAGGAGATGTGCCACATCTCAGGATCTAGTGGTGAAATAGAGAAAGTTTGATGGCAACACCTCGAAAGCAATCCCTGCTTGCTGCAGGAAGGGATAGGAGCTCTGTCTGACACAGCAGAGACCCTTTGGGCTGGACATCAGCAAGAGCCCAACTGGCCTGGCTGGAAATTCTTCACAAGGAGCTGCACTACAAACAGCCAGGGCATCCCTGAGCAATGGAGGAATGTAGAGATGGTCACTACAGCCTTTTTCTTTCTAAAGGTAGAGAAATAATCCAGCTGAGCACCATCATCTCCTCTCCAATTATGGCCAAGTGCACGCACTATAGAATACTCTTCTGAATAAAAATAATGTACTTATTTGAAAATAAAGCATGATTTTTTTTTTTTTAAGGAAATGGCAGAGAACAAAGTGCACAAGGCCAAACTTTCTAATAAATGAGATTTATTGTGGGGAAAAAAAAGTCCAATAATTACATTTTCAGGGGAAAGGTCATTATTACTTATAAAGAGGTTAATAGAACAATATTAATGGCTTTTTACAGGGCAAAAGAGATAGATGCAGCATTAATATGAATGAAAACAAGAATGAGAATGCTCCCTGTTACCAAAGTTTAGACTGAAAATTCAGAAGGTCAAATTCGTCTTTCATATTCCCCAAAATAAAGAATTAGACAGTACAGAATGTTATCAAGCACTTTCATTCAATGAGTTTAACAGAAAGTAGAGAAAGAAAGTGATCAAAAGTTTTAGCCTGAAGCCAACAATTAGAAGCATGGCTCCCCTTCTGTGTTTCTGGGAGACTTGAAGGGAAGATGGTTGAAGATAAAAGTCAACATGAGTCCTTCACTGAACTTTTACTGAAGCAATTGCAGCAATTCTGTCTATTTGGCCAATATTTCAGATTAGACTAATTTTCTAAAGTAATGGAAAATTGCTGGAGATAAAAAATAATTTGCAATATACATTAATAATAATATTACATTACCCATCCGTAATGCTGTCCATGCAGAAGTCTTAAAATACTTTATAAACACTTAATTAAACTTCCCAACACCCTGAGAACTCGATGATTTTTCTCAACCATTCCTCAACTGGAAAATTTAAGGCATAGACAATTTAGAGCAAAACATTTGCCTCAAGTTATGTATTGACTAGAACTGGTTACAATCAGCCATGTAGGAATGAAGAAGGCATGTGCAACAAATACTGTCAAAATCAAATAACTTTTCTGTCAGAACAAAAAATGTCCTGCCTACTTTACCAAGTTTGAGCACCCAGAAGTCTCTTAAGTACATCCAATAATTTTTTTCTTCTGAATATCTTTACATACATCTACATCTACATATTGTCCACAAATAAATAAATAGGCAAACTAAAAAATAAATTAAATTAAATACATCTATTTAAAATACATTTTGCAAAAATACTGTACATCCTCCTTGACAAAACTAGCTAAATGATATTAAAAAAAATAAACCTCAAGAATCTTGACAGTAAATCCCCGGCCTTGACCACTAATACTGATTTTCCCTTTTAGGTGGTGTTGAGCAAGGAAGAAAAGAGATATCCAGAGGTGATTATAAAGATGGTTATTATCATCTGTCATACACATGTGTAAACTATTAGCATGTTTTAACTACAAGGCTAAGCAGGATCTGTCTAAGTAGTAATTCCACCCTGAATATGCTCAGCAGTACCACACCAGGACTCACAATTATGTAAGTTTGCTATTAAAATGCAAGTAGGAATCTACTGCTAAATCTCCATAGTGATGAATACACTGAAAAGCTGTCCTACTTTGGAAGATTAAATTGACTTTATTTTTGGTTATTGTATCTAAACACTGTGACTTGCTTATTGTACTCTCACTAATTCAGTTTTACTTTACCAAGCACCTCAGACAAGAGAATTTGCTGGAAGTCACAGTCATGCTGTGAAACATATATATGTAGGACATCACTTCAGAATACTGTAATTATTAGTATTTGAAGTCAAAACTCATAATTGTGCATGATGAGAGAAAACTGAGGAATCTTTTTGTTGAGTGGTCTGGCTGTAAAGTTCCATCAATCCCACCAGTCTCAGCAAGTTTTAAAGCAGATGTCTTTATATTATTTGGGATGCAGTTTTGTCATGGATTTAAATAAAGAAAATTATTCAATGGCTACAATTCTTATTAAATCCTGATGTGAAACTTATTTTACTACTAGCACTGCACTGTATGGTCATTTGAGGAAGATGTTGCTTAACATGATATAATGGGGGAGATTAATGTGGGACACTAACTCTTCAGCCCTTACTCTTCTACTATGTTCTTTATATGTTGATCAGGTAAAAGGATGGACAGTGGCATCTTATTCTTTTGTTTTTTATTCCTCTGAGTGTAAAGATGATGTCCAGCCTTCCTCACACTGAGTTCATTGGCTTGTTCTACAAGAAAGGGCTTTTGGAAGAAAACCTTTCCTACAAGTCAAGGTAAATTAACCTGAGACAGTGCAAAGAGTATGGTGTGAAAAGGATATCATGTGACAACAGCTGAGGGCATCATTTTCCCCATCCTAAGGCAGGACTGGGTGAAGTGTAACAAATCACAGCAGCACAGCACCACAAGGAAATCAGCATCAAACCTAGATGGAAGCCACAGCTGATGACTTTGCAAAACCAATCCCCAGGATCCCTTGCTGTGAATGAGGTACCCACTCACCAGAGCTTTCACCAGGCACAACAAAACGCTGCAAAGGAAGAACATTCAGGGGTTTTGGCTGTCGCAGTGGGTGCAGGCTGCAGAGAATCTCACGGGTGGTTCAGCCTCAGCTGCTGCCAGCAAAAGCAGCCAAGTGAGAAGGACACACAGATCTGGGTTCCCTCCCCAGCTCTGCCACCTCCTCAGGAAATCACTTCCCTCTAATTCCTTCAGCTTCTGCCTGGAAAAATGGCTTTCTGCAGGGAGTTTTAAAGAGGAATGGGAGCTTTAAAAAAGAGATTTCAGAAACACCCGAGTGCGATTCAGAGCTTGTCGAGGAAAGTGTTTTGTTTTCTGGGGCTTTTTTTCCTTCCTTGCCATCTTTGTAGGTAGATGAATCACGGGGTTTTTTTTCAAATAGAGATATTTCTTAAACATATTCCTGTTCCTGCCCCTAAAACTGGCTTTTGTACAGTCAGTCTTGAAATCTACTTATGTTTCAAACTCTATGGTATTATGTGATTTTGTTGGACACAGAGATGGATACAAAGGAACAATAGGTGTTGCAAATATTTTAGAAATAAGCTGTTTCAAGTATTTTAATCTTAAAAAGTACTTACTCAATTTAATCACAATCTTCACTAAGTACTCAACTTGTCAGTAAGTCTTAACCCTAAAAATGTGAATGCAGAGGGATTTTTATGGGCTTGTTGGTGGGGGGCTTTAACAGTTTAATTTTTTTAATTTATGACTGAGTTGCTGGAGAGGGGAAAATGTCTTATAATGGGGTTGTAGCTGAATGCTTAATTAGGAACAGCTAATCACCTCTTCAAGTAAGCTGGAAAGTTACATAACTGAGTGTTACCATTCCTGCAGATAAAGACAGTTTAACTTGGCTTCCTATGGAAATAAGCTTTATGTAACAATTTTGTCTGTCTCTCCATCTTTCTTTTCTCTCCCCTTTCCTTTCCCTTCAACAAAAGGCTGAACCATTAGCCAGTTTGAACTTGAGGGCTAAAAAACTCCAAAATTATATTCCTACTGGTTTTATGGAGACAGCTGATGAGATAAGAAAGAAAGACCTAAATTGCAGCCCTAGTTTTCTCTAAAAGAAGCAGAGAAAGTTATAGAGGAAGTTAAAACTTGATGTGAGATTACAGTTTGTAATGCCTGAGCTGCCAAACAGGTCACCTGCTGTGGATTTCATGTGCTCACATGAAATAAATAAATAAATGAGCAATTTTCTGGCCTACCAGAGACCAGCAGGTGATTGTGTTCTCCTGGGTCAGTGCAGGTTGCTCTGCCCTCACTCCTGGCTCAAAACAGAGTCCTTTAAGAAACATGGCCACCATCAAATAAATCTGAATGGTATAAATGATCTTCCATCGATTTGATTACTAATACACTCTATATTGGTTTGTCTTTTCTGTTAACTGAATGCAGTGACAAGAGCTGATGTAGGATGAACTAAGCAGGGGTGTTCATAATCATCTGCTTCAATGTACACTGAGGCACAGTCAGGTATACACTGAGACTAATTTTGAAAATCAGATCCCCAGATGAAAATGATTTCTATGTATTCCTAGAGTAACATCTGGACAGGACAAACTTCCACATATGGTAAGCCAAACTACTCGGATATTAATAAAACCTCTGGTTCAATGTTAACGCTGTTGTCTTTGATTTGAAAATTCAAATGGGAGAAAATAATTTTAAATGACCATTCATTTTAGCTGTAAAATACTCTTTTCATTTTGTTGTTTCTCACAGATGTGCAAGAGACATGCTTTTTAACAAAATATAGGCCCAAACAAAATTTTGGAATTTTTAGAACTATTTGAAAATTGCTAGATTTTGAAACCAACACAAATCCTGTGGATCATTCTTACCTTCACTGGTCTAAAGCAAAACCCCAGATTCTCATGTGTTGGGAGATCTCCCATGAATTGTAGTAAACACTCATAAACAAAGAACCTAGGAGCTGCATGTTAATCTAGTCAGAATTTGAATCTAGTTTCAGCAATGTATTTCAGTAACTTCATATATCATTATACTGCTGAGGATGAATTTTCTCTCGTCTCTTTATCCTGGTCAGTCTGACCAGCCAGGGATGAAACTGATATAAAGTGTGGAACCCTCATGGCACCATTCCATAGGTGAACCACCATGAACCTACTGACAAAGTGACCCAGGGATGCAAAATATTTGTCGCCCATAGGAGCACTATTCTTAATTCTGTTTCATTAACTCTGTGCACTGTTTTACACTGCTGGTCTATTATTGTGATTTTTCTGTCTCCTTTCTGAGTCACAGTGTTCACAAAACACCCATTTTAATATTATTTCAGATAGAATTAAACAGAGAACAGTTTCATGGTGTTCAAAAACTGAGCATGGAGACCATCACAATTGTTTCTTTTGAGAGAGAGGTGAGGGGGGAAGGCTTGCGAGATGGCTGAGCCATATATTTGCTGTAGGTACTAAAAATGTTATTTTGGTATGAAGTGAAAAAAAAAACACCATTTCTTTACCAGAGGTAAAATCATTACTAGACTTACAGAAATACAGATATGTCTATTTCAGCATTATAATAAGATTGCACCAATCATAATAAGATATATACTCATAGCATAATATCCAAGAATCAGTAGAGAAGATAAATATACTATAAACAGTATAAATGATCTGTCATTGAAATATCCTCAAGCAATGAAATATTTAGAAAAATTATAAAGATTAATATAATGTCTCATATACTTACATGTAAAAAAGAGTAGTAACGTTCCTTGCATTAGTACAAAAATTAATAGTTTCATCAAGTTTTTTATCCTGATTATGATTTTTTCTTATGGCTGTAGAAATATACTGAAGTATTTAAATCACCTGTCAAACATGAACCTACTAGAGTACTGACACTTTTAAAAATATAATGTGAAATCAGATATCATTTATCCTTGCTGGAATTTTTCATGTTGACTTGTAACATATGAATGGGGAGGCTAGACACAGAAACAGTAGATTTTCAATTTTTACCTTGTTTTCTTACTAATTTCCAGAATGTAATTCTGCCCCCAGCTGGTTAAGACATAGCTGACTTAGGAGATGGAGAGGGAGAGAATATTGAACCTGTGAACTCTGCTTCTTCTCAGATGATGACTACAATTTGCATGTAAAGTATCAACAGCTTTAGTGCTCAGCACAGGTGCTGAGAGATTCAAAGTTCTTTATGTGAGTATATTCTGCTCCCTCTCCATTACAGCACTAATAGCCCAAAGGTGAAGCTGTTTTCAGGAAACAGAGTTCATTGATTACTCCTACAGAACACCACAATTAATGACATTGGCCTGTGGTAATGGCTCCACCTGTATCAGATCTGAAGAGCAGAAATTGAATACACGCTCAAGTCACCAACAGATACCAGAAAGTTGCAAACATCTCCTGCCTGGAATGGATTTGTACACCCTTATGTGTCTTCCTATTGCTCTTTTCTCATCAGATTCTTAGGCTGTCTCTTTGCAAACAGGACACATGTACTGAAAAATTTACATGACTCTCAGTTATTTTTCATGTATAACTGCAGCCCATCCTTATCTCCCAGGAAGGGAGAAAAACAAAGGAAAAAGGAAAATATAGCAAGAGAAAAGCAGGGAGATAAGTTGTTGTTATTATTATTACCTTTTGAAACAAAAGCTTTCATTCACCCTTCAACATCTCTCTGCTATCTCCTATCATATTTCAGGACACCTCTTTTGATGTAGTTGGAGAATGGATTACAAATACCTTCAGATTCATCTGACTTACTTTCCATTCCATATATCACCTTTTCATATGCAGCAGTTTCTGTCACATCAGCAATCCACTCCCTCAGTAGCAGTCCTGATGAATCCTTTCAGGTTCTCTAAATTAGTTTTCAATACCATGAGGCTAAAAGGGAAAATGCCAGGAAGTTTAGTCCCTGTATTTAGACTCTGTATATTCAAATAAATAAAATGAGTGAGAAAATATGGTGTAAGTAGAAATAATCATTGGAAATAGTTTTCATAGAACAAAAAGAAAAAACAAAATGTAAAAGGAAAAGAATGATTAGAAAAAAAACCACACAGATTTTAGCATCTATGCAAATGTTAACATAAGTACAAAGTATGAACAAAATCAAATGGTCCCACTGAGTGAACAGGCTCCCTCTGGCTGATAGAGCCTGATAACTGCTGCTTTCCAGAGTTTTCTGCTGCCCCCATACCCTGGAGTCCCAGGTGGACTCAGAGGAGAAGGCAGCCACAAGAATCCATGGTCCACCTGAGCCCTGCAGAAACTGAGGAAGTGGAAGAGTATTTGGTGAAATGTAGCAGAACACTAGAGGGGTGTGAATGGTAAATGAACTTGGTGAGCAGACACAGCAGAGAAGTGGAATTAGAGGATGGAACAGAGGGAGCCCATGATTGAAGCAATGGGATGTGAATACTCAATCCATCAGCACTGAGAGAAAATCTCTGGTGCAGGTTTGGGAAGAGGAGGAAGGAGGAGGAGTTCTGCTGGGAGGTGAGCAGGGGGCAGATCCAAGAGGAACAAATGGCTGTCAACGAGGAATGCTGCAAAGTCACAGAGTTACTCCTTGACCAAGCACAGACCTGACACTGAAGATGAAATAAGAGAAAATTGAACAGATGTCTGAAGTAGGAGAGAGCACACCCAGTCAGACACATCATGGAATGTTGTGCTGCATAGCATAAATTTGTCAGGAAAAAGAAGTCTGTCTCTAAGTATTTAAGTATTAAGGCAAGGCTGAGAGAACATTGTGGGAAGGAGATGAGTATCACACCTGACAGAAAAGAAAGGTGGAATCCTGGTCAATATTTGCCAGCTGAGAGGATACAACCATCCCCTATCCAGCATATGAAACTTCTCAGAACTTCCTGCAGTCAATTTTACAGGTTTAATTTCTCTTTACCATTTATCTAACCACTCTTATACTGATTTTTAGTTTGCTCCAGATAAACCCTGCTGCAAGTGAGTTTTCTCTTACATTTCATAGCAGCTGGAGTTCCTTTCTACCTTCTGCTTGTCACATGGCAGCACTTATGAAAAGTGTCCAATCAAATAAGCACCAGAAAAACTATCTTCTCTCCATTGTCCTTTTTAAAAGGTCTCTTCATTGTGCCTTTCATTAGAGATGATCAAGAGATGAAGGTAGGGGAGGGGCTGAGCACACCCTAAAGACATTCAGAACAAAATTCATTTGACAAATTGCCAGGCTTTGAACTACTGTATCTGCAGAGGCAGAAGGAAAAATACCCAACAACCAAAATGTAAAAGCAGATAACTTACAGTCTGACAGCAAAGATTCATAAAAAGAAGTGTTCTCCATTAGGTGTTATGTTGTGATGATTTTTCATGGGGCCAATTTCTTTACTTCTTCATCAGAATGCAACTGCCCTGACCTACACTAGTGGAAAATTTGGGCCATATTGTGACCTTAAATTATATTCCTAAATACTTGCAAAGTATGTAAACTGCAAAGGCCACTAAAAGCAGAGAGGCTCACCTGGGTAATCTGACACATTTCCAGTCTCAGGATTTTTTAAATGCCTTTGAGCCTTTTAATGTAAAGCCTACCTCCATATTATAATCCTAACAGCTCTGGTTCTACAGCCCTCTTCCTCAGTGTTTCCTTGACAGACCACCACACCCCCTCACACCACCCCCAAATTCTTTTCAAAATCCTGGAATAATTTGTGGTCAAAAACTAAATCCAGAATAGGTCCATCCGGGGAAAGTGGAAAAACCTGAATTCCATCCAGTTGTCTGGAACATCCTGTGGTTGCATAATAACGAAATGCCTTTGTTCTCACAACTAAAGTATGCATCAAGAATCAAAGAAGCAAGAAAAAAAGGGAATGTTCCAAGCTATTACTGTAACAATCCAATTACAATGCCTATCAAACTTAACTTCACAGGTTATAGCTCCTAATTGCCTGACAAAAATTGACACTTCAGTCGCAACAGCATAATATAATCAGAGTCCAAATTAAATTTGATCGTGGGCAGAAAACGATGCTATCATTCGGCGGCATGGAAACAGGAGATCAACTAGCATGATATCAAGGATCAGAAATGAAAATTATTCATTAATGGCAATGGTTTTCTGATAATGGAAATGACACAGTTCAGACGGCTTCGTAAAAACACTATTAATTAAAAAGATGATAGACCTAACAAGGCATAGAAACCGGTGGAACCTTTCTCTGTGCTTGTTAAGGTGAAGGATGACAATGTTTAAGAACAGAAGTTTATGCACTTTTGTGAAAAGTATTCTGCTGATTCTGTAGCAAGTTTACTGGTTCTTGCTTAGTGAAGCATCTTTCTCTAGGGTGCTATGTTAGAGGGACATAAAAAGTGTCTAAGGCCATAATATGGCATTGTAATAAGCATGAATACTACCAGCTATAAAAGAGAAGGGTCCAGTTCATAAAAAAAATGCACATGGGATTTTTGCATACTCCCAAGAAAATAGTGCAGGGAAAACTACATTATTTCCCTGTGCAAGCAGATCTGTCTCCAGCTCACTTTGGGGAAATACAGAGGTGCTTTTTGCTGGAAAGAGAGCAAGCCAAAAAATCCACCCTCAAAAGTTTCCTTGAGCAAGAAAAGACAAGGCCAGTGCCTGAGTCAGCTGAAGTTCAGACAATGCCTCTGCTCCTCATGCAGAGCTCCAGAAATTACCACGATAAAAGCCTCCAGCACTAATGCAATGCCACAGGCACCGTGCCTGAAATAACCCTCTCAAAGGGGTGATGGCCCTACCTGTGAAACCACTGGGTTCTTCTGCAACAAATCAAACCGGTGTGAGGAGGAAAAGGTCAATATTGGCTGCTAAAGATCTCCATCCTCCTGGTCCCACCTGCGGGAAGGGTCCCTGCCCCTCACACAGGGCTGGAACTGCTCTGGAGGACCCTCAACTCTTTCTTCTTCAGGAGCTGAGAGAAGCAAAGAGGCATCCCCTGCTGCAATTCCTTGCTCCACAGGCAGCTGCTTTGGAAATGCTCAGGGACAGGCCTCTGGAACTTCTTGCTGTGGGAAACCGAAGGCTCCAAAGCCTGGAAAATAGAGGACTCTGAGAAAGAACAGAAGGGAAGAACAGGCAAAGAGAGGTGTGCCCTTGGAAAAGGACAACTCAAAGCAGATCCTCCCGACCCTAGAAAGCAGCTACAGTACATCTCAGCAAATCAGAGACTCAGTAACCAATCTCATGTTCCTTTGATTGTCTAACTGAGGGTCACTCCTTAAATCCACAATGTGTCGTCTCCGTCTGCCTCTAAACTCTCTTCACTTGATAACCCACACAGTTGAAGATCCCCTCACTTGCAAAGAAAAAAAAAAACAAACCAAAACCCACAAAACCATAAAACACTTAATACTAATCTGTTTGGAGCAGCTGCAAAAATGAAAAACATGCAAATAATAGATATACTTTTAACTTTCCCTAGTTATTTAATAGACCTTCTACAGAATGCACAAAGCTTGCCCAAATTGTCAACACTGTTTTTAAAAATAAAATCCTTTGAAAAAATCTTTGAAAAACCCCACCTTTGCTTTTAAAAAAAATTAAAGAGGGCAATGATATTATGTAAATTATATATGATCGTTGCACTGTACCTGTAAGAGATCTAGGGCAGGCCATCCAGTTTCACTGCATTTCATTGAAATACTCTTTAGTTTTTTGAACACAATTATTTAATGCAGATGCAGGGAATGCTGGAATTCAACATGTAGACAGCTCAGGTGGGGGCATATATAGTAATATATATGAACGGAGGAAACAGATACCCTGTAACATCAGCTAACATGACATTAAACAATATTACACTACCATATGATTATCTCTAGGTTCAATAATTTGACCTCATGAGAGGGTGTTTGTAGATATATAGAGAAATTTTAGAACACAGTGTATCAAAATTTTCATGCTTTTTTTCATTGTGTAGCCAAGTTCAGAACCAGGAAGAATGAAAAACAAGGAAAGGAAATAGAGACAAGAGTTTGTGTTGTTTGGGGTTTTTTTAATAAATAATTTAATTATATAGCTTGTGATGTATTCTGAGCAATGATGCAAACTCCCTTCTGATAACAGTGGGACTGTTCAGCAGCAAAAGTGAATGTACTTATCCCCACAGCAGGGACGGTAACACAGAGGCAGCCAAAACCCAAATCCCAAATTGTGACCATTAATCCTGCAGGGTAAAGCTGTAGATTGAGTCATCTAATGGATAAGTTCCCTCACTAAATTCCAGAAAATTAAATCCAATACATGTCCTTTCAGCATTACAGGGTCAAACCCCCACCCACAAACTCTCAGGCTTGATGGGAATTTTTCTGATGCAAACAGTTGCAGGAAAAGTCAGTTGATGTGCTTTAACTGTTTTGTGGGCATGGTCTGCTCAAAACTGGTATTTCAAGTAAAAAAAAGAGAACTAGAACATCTAGACTAACAAACAGGTCAGCAGTCAGGATAACAGAAGAGATCCATGCCCTTGTCTCTGCAAGGTCTCATCTGGGGCTCACTGTTGACTCCAGACTGCCGAGTCACCTTTCACTCCCCCACCTGCCTGCTCATCACTGCTCTCTTCTTCACTGTGAAAATTTCGAGTGGTCTTCAGTTCCTGCTCCTGACAGCTTAACACCTCACATGAAGCAAAAGCCATTTCCTCCTTATCTCTGCTAACAGAGTAAAATCAAAACAATCACCATTCTTTGGTTCAACCCTGGCCAGAGGACAATCTCTGTAAAAAGAGATTCACCACTCTGCATCCCACTGCCATTGACCTTGAGGACTTAACAGCAGGAAAACACTTTGCTCAGGTAGGGCTGCTATGGCTAAGAGCCCTCCCACAACCTCATTGCAGATTGCAACTCCTTGTAGGTACAACCTGAAATTCCTTGGTTTTCCAGCAGCCCTCACAGGGAACACACAGCATCAAGAAGAAAATAAATAATGAAATTAAGCTTAACAGGGTTGCTGGCCCATTTTCAGGTCCCCCATTTGAAAACTTGCAAGTATCACCATTAGGCACATGCCCAAGTCTATTTCCCTGGTGAATTCAGGCTTATGCAGCACTGGAGAGGAGTCTGTTAATGACTACAAAGATCCACAGCTGTTTACAGTTCAGACTCAGTGGTGGACCAGGCAATGAGCTCGATCCAGCAATGAGGTTGTTGGGCTGTCACAGCAAGCAGGGACATTGTCTGTGGGTACCAGGACAGCTCAGCAGGGCTCCACAGAACAGGGAGAGGAGTAGGTATGGACTGGAGAGAAGCTCTGCAGGGCCCTTGTCACCTTGTTTTTGAAAGCCTTCTGAAAAGTTTATATTTTTGAGTCAGATTTTCTCATGCACTGTACTAAAAACAATAATTTGTTTCCATTCCTTCCTGGAGAAGGAAAGCTGACTGACTGCTCACTTCACCAGTCTGGTTGAGAGGTGGGATTTCATCTTCCAATCCTCTCACACTTTGCAAACTCTATAAAATTGTGTATCCAAAATAAACGGGCTCTCCTTTTGGGGGCCTGGGCTGTTCTCCTAATTGTGGGGAATCTGTGTCCTTCTTTCGTGCCCAGGTGCTGCAGGTACAACAGGCCCTGAAAATGAAAGGCTTCTGTAAAGGAGCCAAACCTAAACAGCTTGCAGAAGCATAGATGAAATAACAAATAAATAGGCCAGGGAAGTTCCTTACCACACATCCAAAAAAAGGGACACCATTTATTTAGAAAAATATTTCAAAATCATATTTATGTTCACTTGTAGACGTTAATTGCTGGTTTCATGGGGGGATTTCTTGCAGAAACTTTGGGTGGTTTCATAAATGAATCAATGAGAGGAACATCTTTTCACAGTAGGGTTTGGTCTTCAGAAAAATGATAGTAAGAGACAGACAGATGACCACAAAAGACTGGGGGAGAGTATAAGAGAGGCTTATATTAAGCTTTACATTTTCAGATATGGAAATGCATGTAACACTAAAAAAAAAAAAATATGTAGAAGAAGGTGTTTGAGGTAAAAAGAAAAAGGGGGAAGCAGATATAAAAAGCAAAAATTATTTTATCAGAGGATAGAATCTTTCAACAACATATCAAAGAAATAAGCATTTCCAAACTGTCTGCTATTAGGAATGCATGTAATAACTTACTTTACAACAAACTAAAAAACATTCTTCAAAGAAGAATTCCTAGACACCAAGACCAGGAGCTCTGAAAGAAGGCTTCAAACATTAAAAATTGATGGAATTAGATAGTTTGCCAGAGAGGCACCCTTGTCCATGCTAGATTTTAAAGCGTGACCTGACAATGTGCATTGACCCAAGTTCATTTCACTTAGGAGTAGTGCATTTCTGAGTAAAGCAGTGTTTTCTCTCCTTTCAGTTAAGATGGTTCCCAGAACCTCCCCAATTGGTGCCAAGGGGTTGTTACAAGGTCTTAGGAAACCTTTAAGGACATGTCTGTGTGGGTGGGCAGCTCATCATGTTATTTATTGATTGACCAGATGGTATTAAGTACAAAAACTCAAAGGGGAAGGATGAAAATATTTCTGGTAAGGTGAAACCCTCCGTATTTCCAGAATAGATTATCCACAACAGGAAATACCTACTGGGTGGCTTGAGTGCAAAGCCAGGCAGGCCCTGGCCCTCTCTGACTTCACTGCAGTGCTGACAATTTACCAACGGAAGATCTCTGCCCCCAAGATTGTTTCTTAATGCAATGGCAAGCTCTTAACTTTATAAAAAGCAGGGCATAGGAAATATAAACATGAAATAGCTTTTATTCAGTTGCTTTTCTCACATACAGGATTTTCTAATATACACAGCTCCAAAAAGCAGGAAGAGAAAGGAGTAGAAATGTGTAAACTCGTAACATTCTGTTTCAAACCAAACTCTCATTTTTGACTGGTATGTGAAGTGCACCTACAGTAAAAAGGAGAGCAGAATAGCCACTGAAAAGCAGCCTCCTTTAAGGGCACAGCTGTGCTGCAACTTTCCTTGACTTTCTGTCTTCCTGAGACCTTAAGCACTCAAGACTTGCACCACAATTTTAGACTCAGAGCCCTGCCCACCCTCAGCTTTGAAAATATCCTTTTCATGTAGGAAGGTTAAAAGTGGGTGCCCAGTCTCCAGAGCGTGCCTGTGAGCTGCCCTCTGAAAATGTCCCACTCTACCCTGTGCCACTGATGCTGAAAAGAGCTGTCACCAGGGAAGATAAAGGGATTTCTGTGATCACACAGCTTTTCCAAATTCAAGCTCACATCAGAGAAGGAAGGGATGTCTTTGTGTGGCACCTGCTTACGTGTTTTCTGGAGTGACTGCAGTCTAAATATTGGCAGCTGATAAGAACAAGGATACTGTGCCATATCACAGTGTTCACCAGGACTGTCCCTTGGTATTCAGCCACAGGAGGTCAGAAAACAGAGGGCAAAAATCTGTACCATAAATGTATCATTTTGGTGATTCCAGGCCTCACTGACCAAAATATCCCATGACTGCACAGTTTCTGCCTGCTCATGCACCCTCATTTTACAATCAAGTTCTTCAACAGTTCAGAAAAGTCTTTCAGTATCAAGTCAGATCAAAGTGAATGGATAATATGCATGAACAGGTCCACTTTGTATAATATTAACAATGTAATTTCTGTCAGAAAAATGAAACTAAGAACGTTAAAAAAAGACCTTTAAAGTGATTAAAAGCAACGAGGCAGCAAGCAAAGCAAAGGATGGCTGTACGTGGTGGGGAAGGGAGGGGGTTACTGTAACACACAAAGCTTTTTGTGATCCCACCCAGCCCTCTCTATAGCCTATTGCTACAGTAACATCTTGGGTTGCAGGTGCTATTCTCTACTGATATCTAAGGGGCAAAGCCTTTAGATGATACCCATTGCAAAATATTTTTATTTCTCGTCCATTTAAGATGTCCATTAATACTCCCTTAAGAAATAGAAACTGCTTTTTTTGTAGACTCTCATCTCAGGTTTGGGTAAAATCTGAATCATAGCACTTACACCCTTTCCTCCTGCTTATTTTCACCTGTACATATAATAGTAAAAGTGCATACCACTGTGTCAGGTTGTGGGATATATGATCTAAAAAAAAAACCCTGCTGAAAAAGTAAATGTGCCATGATTCATCAATTAGGTAGTGAAAGACTGTTGGGGTTGTTTTCTGTTTTATTAAAAAATAAATAGGTACTTCCCCATGGATAAGATTTTATTCTAAAATGCATAGGAGTTTGCTGCTATCTGCAGGTAAAATACTCTATTACTGAGTAAAAAGCTGAAAAGGAAGGCAAGCATCTAGCTCCTGGTTTTAATTGCAGCTTCACCCAATTCCATGTGAAAACCCCAGATCTAGGCAAGATGAATGAAAACACAGATCCCTCACATGGGTGTGAGAGGAAAGTTCTCTCTCTAATAGGATAAGCTGTAGGCACAGCACTCAGGGTGTTTTGCTGACAGGACCTGCTGGTAACCATGGGCAGGGCCAAGCTTTCACACAGCCCTCCAGAGCAGCGCTCAAGTTAATAATAGCTTAATAACCCTCAAGTTATTGCAGAAGCAAAGAATCCTTAGGATCTGAGAAGCTGAGTAGCCCTCAGATGCCTCCTGAGCTGTGACAGGCTGCCCAGTGGATGGGACACAGAGCTGGTTCCACAAATGCCAAAGCTTTCAGAGAGTCTGTAGACTATATCAGGAAAGGCAGCTCAAAAGATCTATAGACAAAATGTCATTTTTCCCTCTGTCTGCATGGCAGGCCTAGAAAAGAAAGCCAGATGTCAACAGAGTGTCCCTCACAATCCTCCCCTCCATCCTCCCACTACATGGCATGGTGCTGTTTCCTTTGTTTTCTTTTTTTAATTATTATTTCTTTTTTTTTTTCCTCCTCAATTTGTCCTACAAACATGCAATGAACTAAAACACGTTCAACACGGTGAAGGACAATTGTTGCTGAATTTTCCTCACTTTAATAATCATAAGCAGTATTAAAATTCTGCATGTGCTTTACATAGCTCACTATGTGGGAATTCTAACCCCAAAGTGTAAAATATGTTGTAAATAATTTATAGGTATACTGCTGCAGGACTTTAGCTGTTACAAAAAGTGTTCTGGGAATATCAGCCTAATTCTTTGGAAATACTACAGATGACACACTTTTTCTATCTAGAGCTTGAAATGTACTGCTTGAGCTTTTTTCAAGACAGCCTTAACTACTGTGTGGATAGAAATGTGAACATGATAGAAGTCCTTAAACAACACTTAATCAAGCATGATCATATTGGAGGAGTCATTACAGGAAATATTGACTACAGGAAATGACATGCCCCACATTATCTCATCAAGACTTAGATAGTCATCTTGCAGTTTTGCACTGCAGTGCTGTAATACAGCTCTCTAGCTTGCTATCAAATGCACATCTTCAGGGCTCTGATCAAAAATTAAAGAGTCACTGGTGTTAAACTTATCCTACCCACCACTTTTTTTAACGTGGCCTCAATTTGTGAAAAGCTGACATAACTCTGGGGTTGTTTTCAAAAAAGGGTTTCAATATGAGCTGATTCCAGCTTGTGGGTGAAAGATGGGCACCAGAATCACTCAGCACAAAGAGAATACATAACACAGGAGAAAGAAAAACACAAAATATCCATCACCAAAATTTCTCCTTTTAACCTTTAAGTGTAGTCAAAACCTAATGACTTGCTAATTATCAGGAGTTTAATGATGCCTCTAAGCAGAGGTTGTACTGCAGAGCACAATGTCCATGAACCTCTAGGATCTGGGGTTAACTCTTGACTTCAGCCTGCAGTGAATTCTCCTCTTCTCCAATTCTGCTTCTAAGAAAGCTTTCAACCCACTGCCCCCCTCCCCATTGTTGCTACCAACAGTGAAGGAAACAGTTTTGAACCCTGGCGTGGGCTGGTCTCCAGATGGCTGCCAGCTTTTGAAGCCCTGCGTTGACTAACCTTGCTCAGAGCAGCTCTGTGGAGCACAGTGCTTCACATATCAGAGTCTGCTGGGGCTGCGTCTCTGTATGGGGAGTCCCACCCTTCCCATCACTGGTGTGGTTGAATGAGTGAATCAGGAGCAACAGGGATAAAAATTGAGGAAAATGCGTGAGACCTCTCCCTTCTCTGATGTTGAATCAGCCCATTAAACAGCAGGGAGTAGCTGAGCATAGATTTTCCTTGAGCTTGCTGACCACTAAAAGGAAATTAATATAACCCAGGCTGAGCCTGAGGCTGGGGAAGACCAAGAGGTTGACTTCCACATGGAGATTAAAAGGACTGTCCTTAATTCAGCCAGGTAAAAGAAGTGGCTCAAGAAGGAGCAAAGTTAGTTCTCATTAGAGCCCTTTTGTCAGAACAGAAATCATGGGCAATTACCATACTTCAATTACTTGATTATGATATTTATAATGTTCTTATGGATTGACAACAATAAAATCATCAGCCAAAGAATCCTGGAGTGGAGTCACCCACTTTCTGAGAATAAAATTTATGGGGACAGTTGGATGCTGTTTCCCTGGAGTCTGTCAGGCTGACCTCAGCCACAAATAAAGCCTTTTCAAATGTAAGGAAATAGTTCTGGGATGTGTAATATCTGATGTAAAGAGAAAAAGCACCATCTCCATTGCTAGCCACAGGAAAGCCTGTTTGGTTCCTGGCCCATATGAGAGTTAGTGCATGAAATATAAATTGCTGCTCAACATTTAAGCTTGGCAGAGCCAATTAACACAGCTTTCTAAACATGGGCTTGGAGGTTATTTCAATTAGATCCTTTCTACAAAAGCAGTTGCTGCACACAGAATTTCTTGGTGTTTCTGAAAGGCTGTCCTTGGTGGGCAGTTGAAGTTCTGCAGTGCATTTATCTCTGCCTTTGATTGCAGCAACCTCACTTCTCCCTTTACCTCTCTGATATCTGTGTCACCCTCCCAGAGGCCACCTGAGCTCTGCTGCCAAAAGATGGCCTGCAGCCCCTCCCACTCAGCTCACCCTTCTGACCAGCTCTCTTGGTCAGTTCCCACTGACCCATCTTATTTCATATTTTTATTCTCTTCCTCCAGGCTTACCTCTTCCACCCTTGGCCAAAATAACATATTCTGCTTCTGCTCTGAGAGCCTCCAGAGATTTTGAAGGATAACTGACTGATGTCCCAGCAAGGAGAGGGAAATTTTGTACAGCAACATGTGGACTAAAACAGGAGTCTTTCAGGAGGCCATGGAACTATTTTCTCCATACTTCTGTAAGGCTCCTAAAGTCATGACACTTCAACCAGATCCTCAAAAATCCAAAGAAAACAAGGACTTAATACTCTGCCAATACTGGAAAGTCTTGAACACCTTATCTTTAACTTCCTCTAAAGGCTCACCACTTCTGCAAAGCCCACGGAAGTCATCCTTATTCTGATTTCCCTCACATTTACTATTTAGTCAGATTTCTACTGAGGAAAATAAATGATGTTCATGCCAGGATGCAACCCTGACCTTCAGCCCCTTGTTGTCCTGCTGCCTTCCACGATGAGCTTGGGCACATTTCCTGTCAGCCTGGGCTCCACCTCTCCAGCAGTGCTACTGGGAGAACTGTGTTTCCCAGTCCCTCAGGAACTGTGTGAGCAGGAAAATACTCCTGATTATAAGGTATTCAGGCTCTGAAAAGGCAGTAGGGAGCTACCAAAACCTGGCCATGCAGACCCAATACCCACAGATAGAATATTTCACATAAATCATCAATAATGTGTGAGGGATCATTGTGTAGTGAAGGTAACACCTTTGAGGCACATCAGCTTCTGTCCCATGCAACAAAATTAATTTCTCTGCAATGCTTAGATGGATGTTGGGAAATCTTATCCCCTGTGTTCAGAGCCCTCAAATCAAACCTAGATAGACAAAAAAAGGCATGTCTGGGGAAAATTGTCCTACAATTTACAGCCCAGCAAATATGAAATTACAATCTTTGGTGCATCTGGCATGCATGGGACATCAGGTCCTGGCCTCCATCAGTATCTGTTACAAAACATCTCCTGGTGAGGTGGATCTAGACCTCTTGAAGGCACCTTCACACAGTCCACTAGACAATTTTGAGCCTGAAGTTGGAATGATCAGAATTTGGCTGTTTAGGTTGAGGCACATGGGAGTTTTTAGGTCTTAGAATTTAGTATTTAATTTTGATTTCTTGTTTCTTGAGCTGCTTTTCCTTGTAAGAGTATCTTCATTTCTTTAAAAATACAGGTGATGGACCTAGGAGGCTGTTTATCCAGCACCACCTTGAGCTTCCTTTGCAAGAAGCCACCATCAAATTAGGGACTTCTATACAATCAATGTGATGGCACCTCTGCAAACCCATTTTGCAGAGGTGTAAGTGAACATACAAGTTTTGAGACAAAAAAAATTCTCACACCTGGTCTTGATTTTTCTGTTTTTACCTCACCAGTCTATTTCTTTTTCAAACCACATGAGAATAAGTGTGTCCACTGAGGATGTGAGCTTAGCGAGATATAGATATTGTGCCTTAAACAAAGATAATACTAATGAATTCACATTCAACCTTTTCAGCCCAGTGATAGAAAAAGATTTTCAGTCACTTTAGCCTGAGCTACATTTGCACTCAGGGTCACCTAAAGAAAAGGACAACACATTCATCTTTATCCTCCTTGAGTTGTGGAACCACTCAGATAATCTATAGTGAGTTGCAAAGTGAAATTAAATACCTTAAAATGCCATCTATCTGATCCCCAATTAAAACATAATCTTTTTAAAGCTGTCAATAGCTGCTGACCAGAATCAATAAGGAGAAGATTATGACTGGCACTTCTCTAGTGATCTTCAGGCAGACAGAAAATACACTGCTGCTTTCAGGTCAGCAAGGAAAGAGGAAAACTGGACATCAAGCAGAACTACATCACAGAAAAGTGGAATCTGAGACCCTATACAATGATCCTGCTGGGCAGTTTTGGGGTTTACTGGGGGAAGGAGAAGGTTTGGTTTTTGGTTTTTAGGTTTCTTTAATGAAGAAGAGGAAGAATATGATACATGACAAGATTTTAAAGAAGCAACACTGGAGTCATAAAATGATGAATCTTTAGAAAAGTATTTGTAAAAGAAGTTTTACTTTGATCCTCTGTATATGTACACTAAAGTTCCTGAGTCAGATTCAGCCAGTGTCTTAAAAATTTTAGGCATACTGCTTTTTTATTTGCATTTAAGGAATATAAGCTTACATTTATCTAAGTAGATCCTGGATATTTCTCATCACTGCTGCAGGAGTTAAAGTTTTAGCTATCTAAATCTAGTGTTTGACATCAGTGACATGAATGATCCCTACTACAGCATGTAAGCTTAGGGTAAGAGGCCTAAACTACTTCGTTTCCTCCTGACCTACATTAGGATTGCTTTTATTTCTAGGCCAGAATGAAAAGTTCAGCATAAAAAAAACCCAGTTTCCTGGTGTGCAGAGAGCTTAGTAGCCTTTCTACCCACAAGCTGTTGCTTTCTTCCAGCCTTCCACAGTACAGACTGTGGCACAAATGCTCCAAGCTGCCTGAGGAGTTACAGCAGCCAGAGCCATACCCTCACTGCACTGGCAAAATCATTCCCAGAGCACTACCTCCCCTTCAATGCAAGCCAGAGCTGGGGTTGAGCTGTCCAGCACTCCTTACTACGTGCTGGACAGTGGCCCATAGATGAGAATTTTCCTTCTCCTGCTGCAGAAGCCATGGAGTCAGCTCTAGAACCAGTAAGAGAGGCAACTGCAGTGGGTCAAACTCAACCAGAGCTTTGGCATGGTGATCCCAAGCAGCTGCCCTGATAGAGTGCCTGTGAAACACTTTTTTCCTCTCTCTGTATCACTTCCCATCTGAAGAAAAGTGGGTGACAAATCTTCTATGCCTCTGCTGACCTGGGGAGAAGCACCAGGATCGTTCAAACTGTGGACTTGATAAGCACCTAAAATCAACAGGATCAAAGCTGGGGTTTGAAACTGTTTAAGTGTGAAAACACTTGGGGGGTTGTAGCACAGACATAATATGCTGAAACTGCATTTTAGGTGCTGTTTGCATTTAAGTGGGTTGGGGAACGACACATCTGACTTTTCTCACTGTTATCCATTATTTAAATATAAGCTTTAAAATGGCTAGTTCTATTATAAGCCTTTGTATATTTTTAAAATAATTCGAGTAAGAAAATCCCTTTGCAAGTAAAACAGCCCATTCTAAAGTTATTTTCTCAAAAAACATAGAACTGCTTTATTTTCATGATTACATGAAAGCTAATACAAAAGAAAGCATGGCATATAAAAAACACAACTGCAAACACGCCAACATAAAATCTCTGGAATCAGTTTGGCCCTGCTGTTTTTTACAGGGGTGATTTGAATCCCTGCAGATTTCCACATTCTCCTTCAATATTGGTCACTTCCATAACCTGTTGGGTGGGATTATGACAGCAATGTTTTGTTCAGAGCACAACTTTTCTGTCTCATTAAAATAGCAGAAACAAAGCTGCCTACAAAATGACTGAGCTGCACTGACATTTTGAAGCACATCTACTAGTTCATTAGCAGTACAGAAAATGCTGCTGAAATCACACAAAACTGCATCTGGACAAGGTCAGTTTCAAAACTAACTCATTCTACTCATAAATCACAAGCAAAGAATCAAGTTATTGCAAAGTTCGTGTTGTCAGCACTCAACTAGCAGAACATATAACACCATGATCACCACTCTACTTCACCCAAAACCTACAAAAGAAGGGGGGAAAAAAGCTGCTGAATGTTTCTCAATACTATGTTTAATAATTTCAGGCTTGACTGTGATTTTTACTGGTTTTTTTTGTCTAACTTTGCATTTGAAAGTAAGGCTCCATCCTTTGAGAATGAGGTCCCTTATATGGAGGCAACAGCTTCCAAAATCTTTGGTCCTTATGAGACTAGCACTGAGTGAGAAACCATCACTGAAATCAAAATGGAGATAGACAAAGTGACTAGAAAGAGACTTTTCATGTTGAACGTTTCTTAACAGAGGAAAAATAAATATTTCTCCTTTTTACTGATCAAGGAAAACAATGAAAACAAGCAAAATGATAATATTCCTAAATGGTTCAAAATTTGTCTTAGGAGTTAGAGAAAAGTGACATCCAAAAGAGGCCTAGTTCCATGGTAAGTAGATTGGTCCATTGAAGAGAAAAACCAGGCCTGGGAAAAACAAGGAAGTTGCTTCCAGATTCTTTTCAGAGTCACAATTTAGCCAGGCAGGTTTGAAAGCATTGGCCTGTGCATAATGGAAACCCTCGTCCTGTGTTTGAAGATGGGGGCATCTCACTGCGTGTTTCAAAGTGTTTTAATGATTCCTCAATACTTTATTAATTACAGAAAGCACCCACAAAGAAATCAAAGAAATAAAACTAAAAAAATGAGGCAGCTGTAAACACCTGCAACCTCTTGTTCTCCTTAATCATTTAATTCCATACACCTATATTGAAATTTCACACTATGCCTTTAGCAGGGCATTGTCACAGCAAAACACTAGAATGCTGATATTGTGCTAGGTCAAGAGTTAAGTAAGTTCATTCCACCCCTGCTATTTTGTGTTTTAAAGCAGTCCTTAGTCTAGGCAGACTCTCTCTGTTATTATTACTTCTTGAATGATAAGAGCTGGGATTGACCTTCAAAAGAGATTTAAATGGCCTTATCCGAAAAACAGTCTGTGAACATCTCTAAACTAATGTGCTGCCTTTACACTTCCTTTCTCAGAGAGGAGGTGTAAAGGCAGCACATCAAAGTCAGCAAGGAACTTACAATAATGGATTTCAAAGTCAAAAATCTAATGCAAATCTAAGTATTTGCTTATAGACTCTTTGAAGTCTTGACAGATTAAGTTTAGAAGTATTTTCTTAGATGGTATCTACATAATCTAATAGAGATGATTTCAGGAGCTGAGTAGATGTTTCCAGTAGATGTTTCGATTGTGGAACACCGTTTTTCAATAACATTAATAAAGAATACATTTTTGTTTAATTTTCTTTTAAGTTTATAGCAGAAAACGGAGCGGTTATAAACGATATTCTGCATCTGTGGAAAGGTTTTTATCTTAGGAGGAGAAACTGACAGATGCACAGGATAAAGGAGTTCCATCCCTGCTAGGCTTATATAATATAATTGACTTTGTTAAAGGACATTTAGGTGTTGTTTGATTTACATCCAATGTCAGCTTAATGCATCAACCACGTAAGGTTCCACTTGTTTAAATATTTCATTTTAAAAGGTGCAGTAAGCTCATAACTTCACCAACATCCACTCTTCCCTGACTAAAATGGATTCTCCAGTTTAATCTATTACACTAGAAGTAAATGAAGACTTCACCCTTTCCCTTGACAGAGGAACTGAGCCTGTCATTGCTTATTACCATAAAAGTTGAAGGAGGTGCTAGAAAAGGTGTGACAGTAATTATAGGGTATTTTTCCTTTTTAAAATTAAAATGTGTAAAATAAGACTTGAAACATAAAAATAAAATTTAAAAAATAGTAATGCTTGTATTGCTTATTGAAATAATTCTTCATTGTTACTTCTGATATCAGAATTTTTCCTTTAAGTGAAAAACAAAAAAGAAGAAAGTGTTTGGGTTTTTTTCCAGGTTCAGTTTGATTTATGTTTATTTGATGACATATTATCAGAACAATATTTTTTAAATTAGATACACTTACAGCTGCTGGAATTACTTAAAATATGTTTGTAGATCTAGCCTGTTCCAGAAAAGTTTTCCTGGTCCTAACATGCCAGAAATAAAGCTCCTAATGTGTGTATATTTCAGTACTCAGATAGAAGCAATTTTTTGCTTGTATATTTTTATTTTGTTAGAGCTTTTGATAACAACTTTAAAAAGAAACAAATAACAATATTAGCCAGCCTAACTTTCCAAGAAATCATTTGCATAAGCTGAACTTGTTTATATGTTTTCTTTATAAAATTTTAGAGGATTTCTGCCACCCACCCCAACCCTTCCAAAAACACATGAGGATATCTACTATAAATTACAAATCAGCCCTAAGTAATACTGGGTATTTTAAAACAAATTTTGCAGCCTTAACCCTCAAATATTTTAAGGAGGAGCCAATATGTCACCCCACCTTTCTGAGCACAGGTAAACTGAGTGCCTGAGATTGTGTGTGGTACATAAAATAATATAGAGACTGCACAGGAAAGAATGAGACAATCTGGAGATCCCACTTTTTCTCTTGGCAGAATTTTGTACAGATGGGTAAAATTACCCAAGACACAGGACTCTGCAAATTCCTCTGCTCAGTCTCTTGAATACAAGCTAGCAGACAACTCAGTGATGCTGCTTTTCTTTGGGCTTTACGTGGAAATTTTCCCACATACCCAGGAAAAATGGGGCAGGGAAGTGAGATTGTAGTCTTTTGCATGTCTCACAATTACCAAGTTGCTTAAAAGCTGAAGAGGTTTGAAAGTGCAAGGTGCCAAATATCATCAGGTCTCGAAGAGAAATATCTGCTACAAAATATATTTGCCCATGGAGCTTGACTGCTTCCTATAACAAAACATACAGAACAAGACTATAAAACTGAAGTGATGTTAAAATCTGAGGGTTTTTTTTCAGACAGGTCTTTATCCAGTCTAAGGGATTAAACTACCTAAACAAGCAGACAAGCTACTTTGCCTTCCTAATTGCAAAATTAGCTTGACTAAACTCCAGCCACAAGGAGAGAATATACTTTGTTCATTACACTGCCTGCTCCTTTGAGAGCAGGATATTCCAAACCAGAATATATATGAATATACTCTCCCTCTTTCTTCTCTGGTAGATATTTATAAGACAGCAACAGATTGAAACAGAGAATTTTACCTTTCACCATCTGGATAACCTGAATAAACAATTTCATATCTCCCTTCCTTAATTTTCTGTCTTTCAAATGGAAATGATGACACCGGATTCTGCAGCTCTGTGACTCGCAGATGTTTGTCCACAGAAGTGGACATTATTTGATTTTCCTTCTTCTCTTTCTTGGTGCCTTGGTTCTTTTTTTTGCCCTGGCCCTGATTGCCAGCTGTTTGCATGTTTCAGTGTCAGGTTCCATGAACACCAGGCTGCTCAGAGTGCAGCAGGCAGGCTGTGCTCTCCTCTCAGGAGCTCTCAGGTGTGCAAAGGCTCACAGCCACCCCCACCTCTCCTGGGGATCAAGGGACACTGCAGGGCTATGCCAGTGCCCTGAGTGCAGTCTGGGGCTGGGGGACCTAAAACACCACCACAGGTTTGCTACCCTTGCCCTGGAGTGCTGGTTCTGCTTTAATCAATTCATCCTTCTGAGCTATTTTTGGGGGGGGAAAGAACCTTTCTTCTTCATGCTTGTGTTTGTTTTACTTTTGAGGTGTGATCAAAGTAAGTCCTGGCCGTGTAATCATTTAATGCATTTTGGCTGCAGTTGCAGCCTTCTTTGAAATCTATCCCTGTTCTCTTGCCTGTGACAGCCAAACTTTACCTCCAGGTAGTAAAGGAGGCTTACAAACACTTTTATATCTCACATCTGCTTTCAGCCCATTAATCACCCAGACTGTAGACAGTTTCTTCCTTCTCCTGTAGAGTGTGACTTTGTCTAGACTAGGAATTAAAGAGTGAATTTTAACGTGGTCCAGCTAACATGTTTAAATGTGGACCAGGCTGTATATCCTTTAACTCATGTTCAACCAGGCACTTTAAACACTTAGGAAGGAGTTATGCTTCAACATGACAAGGTTAACACATGCCAAAATATGATCTCCCTTGTATAAATTACAGGTAAAATCTTGGCCCTTACAAAGTCAATATAAGTTTTCTCTTCATTTCAAATTACCCAGGTAATTTTAAGAATACATTAATCAGAATGACTTGAGTAAGAGCACCTACTCACTACAGATCTGGTACAGGAGCTGAGCTGAGTTACACTGTGGTTCCAAATCTTTAGGTGTCCAACTCCTTTGCCATTGTGGCCCAGCAGCACAGAGATACTGAACCACAGCTTCTCTCTCTGCAAGTTTAATTTAAAAGAGTTACCAGCCCAAAAAGTACAATTTTACAAATAGCAGCCAATTTACCCTGTCAGATTCTTTGCAGAAGGTTTACCAGATTTACTGTCCTTACACTCCTGGCTGCCAATTTCCACCTTTCTCCAAAGATTTCTATTCAGCTGTGATCCAAGTCTTCTTCTCCATCATGAGGTTTCTCCCCAGCCTCCAGTGTTCATTTATTTACCAGAGATTTGACAGAGATATAGAAAAATTCAGCAGTAAATGAAGGACCAATGAAAGAGGAAGAAAACTGTGATGGAGGAGGTGGGCAGGTTTTTGTGGTTTTATATTTGGTGACTTTTTCACCAGGAGAACACAAAGCCCTTGAATCAGATCCACAGGCAGGCAGGAGCAATGCATTAGTATGGGGATGTTCCTGCAGTCTGAACTTTTAAAAGTGAGTTACAGATGATGGAGAACTGCCCCCTGCCAGCCTTCACCTCACAACAGAGAAAAGGCCAGCATTGCCTCTGTTCTCTGATTTTGGAAGAAAGCATTTTGTTTAAAGTATCCATTTGATTAATAACCTTTGTATAAATGATTAATAAGCCATCAAAGTCTTTAATATTGTTTTAACTTAGGTTTTGTTTACTCTCTATTTGCCTTCTAAAAAATGTTTATGCAACATTATGAGGCAATGCATATTTATCAAAGACTGCAGGTTAATGGAGGATGATCAGGAAAGCAGAGAGAAAACATGATTTGCCTATTAAGTTGAATTAGGAGAATTTGGAGGCAAAATGCATGGTAACTGTTACTCAATGTCTGCCAAAACTTAAATCATCCTCTTCTATCAATGCAATGCCTCCCCTCCCAGAGTACATTGCAAGTTATGATAGAATCATTTCACATTACCCTCAAAACTCATCTACCTCTTGAGAAGTACTTTGTGTCTATGCAGCAGTCTCACACAATATTTTTAGCTATTAAAATGAACTCAAGCACAGAGTGAAACATCAGACTGAACAATGTAAGGCAGAGTACTGATAGCTGGCTGGAACACTGCATACTGGTATTTTTTTTTAATTACATTATTTGTAATGCCCCACAAATGGACAAGCTATGAACACAGGAGACATAATGAAAGTACAGAAAAGCCACATTGCAGGCTCACAAAGGCTCACCTCATCTTGCATTTTACACTTTCCACTTTGTCTCACAGGTGCTGTGGCAGAGCTGGGTACAGATACACCAGCAGCAACCAGGAATAGATTGTATGGCTGGTATTCCTTGCCAAGTGCAGGCTGCAGTCTCTTTTGGTTGGTTTTTTTTTTATTGTTGGTTTTTCGTTTGGTTGGTTTTGTCATTGTTTTTTGTTTTGTTTGGGGGGGGTATTTGTGTTGGTTTTGTTTGTTTGTTTGTTGTTTGTTTAATTTAGCACATATAATGAATTTCACAGAAAGTAATATCTGCTCTTCAGATAACAGGTCTTCACTGAAGGAAGTAACAGTAAAACTATGTTAATGTGACCTTGAAGCTACAAAGATTTAGTCTGAGGGATACCAGATTTGCAAGCAGTGCCCATGATTTTATAAATTCACCTTGATGAAAAATTAATGAAATTATAATCTTCCCATATGAGATGGATCCATGGTGTCAACACAGACAACATGAATGCTTTCTGATTACCTCTCACTGCTGTTAAGATGGATCTCAGAAGGAATTTCCCTGCAGTTTACAGATGCCTGTCAAATCATCATGGTCTAACAGCTCCAGCATCCAGAGATCAATCTCTAAGATTGTGCTAAAACCCCACAGTGATTTGACCCTGAACTTTGGCACAAGCCTACCCTTTCCTGGTTCCTTCTCACCCACCCAGAACACATGCATCAAATTAACAAGGAATGGAACATTTCATTAGTTTCATTCACTTCTGTGGCTTAGCAAATTTTCTGTATGTTGCTGGACTGGGAGGATCAAATTTTTATCATATTCTGCAGTCTCAGCCTGTAGGAAAGCATAATTGTTCTATTCATTCTCATGGAAGAAAGGCTGCCATACCATAAGCACTCAGATTTCAAGGGAGTATTTGTTTACAGGACAAGTGGGTGCCTAAAGTTTTGCTGTTAAAGCATGGAGTCTTTGGGCATGTTTCAGCATCCAGACTGGTGGTCACAACAGGAACTTTCAGCTGCTGTACTCCCCTATGAAATGAAGAATCCAGTCTGAGATCAAAGGAAACCAGGTACAGCTCCTGAAAAGAAAGTCTGACATGCTCAGTACATGGTTTATCTTTCCGTTAATACAAGTTGGAAGCAAGCATTTTGTGTGTTGGGTTATGCTCTGGAACTTAGAGGGCAATTGCAGCAAAGGCAATGACCTCAGCTACAGCCCTCTGTTTACAGACTGAGAATGAAGACTGCAGACAGAGATGGGAGATTTCAATGTCAACTGCAATTGTTTTGGATTTATTATGGAGTAAAACACTCAGAAACCCATTCCACTGAACCTACTTGGGAAACAAGCTGGAGGGAAACAGAAGAGGATAACAAAACAAATTCAGACTGAATCAAGGCCTTCTCTTGTAGAACACAGATTAATGTATCATCAAATCAGTTTCTTTTTTCCTATGAAAAAACATATCATGTTTGGCTAAAATTGTATCATTCTATTTTCTGCTCATTTCCACTGAGAGAGTGCTCAGAAATCATTCTTCAAGCAATACAACAGCCAAAAGCTCAAGCACGTTAAGAAATCACACAATTGGAACACACTAACAACAAAAATATACCTTTTTTATTGGGTTTGACCTACCTTAAGTTTTAAATCAAACTAAAGCAATCAAATTTTTAAAGTTTGATCAGCTGAGAAATAAGGATATTAAATATGATTAAATGTGATTGCATTTGAGTGTAAGGACTGTTCTTCCATTACTGCTTTGATTAAAAAAAGCAATCTGAGCTGTGAGGTAGAAAAGTTAAATGCAGGAAGAGAAAAAGAAAAGGGCTTGAAGTTTCTTTCCTTTCTTTTTCAAAATAAATTATTTCTCGTGTGAGAAAATAGTATGACTTTAAGTATGAGCTTTTGCAAAACCAAAAGAACATTGGCAAAGTTTCTGTAACATAATATTCCTTCATGCTTTTTAATTATAGAAAATAGGAAGATGAAAAAAAAGGAAGAATAAAAACTTGTTCTTATGGGACTTCTGAGAACAAGAATAGGAGACACATTTTGAAATGAAAAGTGGACTGGAAACCTTAGTTCTTAAGCTGGAATTTAATTGGTGCAATATTGGAGTTTAAAGAGTAATAAAGTTTTGTCCTCAGGTTATGAGAAGAAAATTACCCATAACAATTTTTTGGATTATAATATTTTAGCTGCTTCACCAGTCTATCTTCTTCTGATATTATCATCATTACTCCTCTGATAATTTTCTATGTTTTATACCTTTACCTCCAAGCACTTGGATGGTGCTGAGAACCCCAGTGAACTTTTCAGATATGGGGTGGAGATGAGGCACTGATCAAAATTAACTTGAACCACAGAGTCTTGAGAGCTGTTTCCAGAAAGGCACAATGTGTCACTGCTCAGAGATGAGATAAATAGCAAATCCAGCACAGATCACTCACTCTCACCTCTTAATTGAAAAGTTGGCTGCTGATCAGGAGCTGGCAATGACCAGCTCAAGCCATCAGGGTGCCAATATATATTTTGACCTTATTTCTCCACCTCAGAAGAGATCAATCAGAAATTAATGTTATATTAATGAAAGCAAGGACTTTTACTGAAGAGAGAAATCTATAAAAAAATCATCCAATGAAATAGTGAAAAACAAGCTAGAGAGAAAACTAACCCAGAGTGGCAGTGGAACAGTGTGTTTACTCAGTACAATTAGGATAATCTGGAATCTTAATCACAGATAAACACAGTCACACAAAAAATTTTTGGAACATGACAACTGGTATATGAAAGGTGCATTTTCTTGTTTATTTGAGGTTTTTTATGCAGCAGAAGTTGCAATGAATTTTCTAGCTGAAATATCTATTCCAGTTTGCCACAAATATTATCTACACTGGGATACTTCATATTGTCATTGTTCCAAACCATTGAATGCAAGAAAAAAATTCTCAAAAGGATTCTGGTTTTATAATAAAATAGTACTTTAGGATGACTCTGAGGTAGGAAACTTCTCTTTTTAAACCTGTTCGGATAGGTAAAACTATGAGAACCACACAACTGAAACATTAGCCTCTGCATTTCTCATTCCTTGCTCTTCTTTCATTTTAAAAATGTTAAATGCAAACTCTGAACACGGTAGCATGACACTACAAAGTGACTCCTGGACAGGAACCTCAGGTGGGTGTCCACTGCTGAATTATCCCTGTTGGTGCATCAATCCTTCCCAGTGCACCTGGAGTGTCTGTCTGCATCTGCACATCAGGGAACCAAGCCTCCCAAGGGGACTGACACCACGGAAATATATTGGTGCTGTCCAAGGACTAATTTTCAGGCTTGGATCGAGTACCTCAGAAGTGCTTCTGCAGTGAAGACTTGGATTTACATGCCTGAAAAGCTTTGGGGCCAGACTTCCAAGCTAAACCCTTGGAGATCAGGTAAAACACTCATAGGACAGGTGAGCCTCTCCAAGCTTGACAGTTGTGTCTTACCTTGGTAAGAAATACAAGGGAACTAAAGATAACCCCTCTCTACTCACCCACACACCTGTGCACATACTTGCAGTTCCTACCTTAAACGTGAAAAGATACCCTGTCATGGCAGAAACAGGCTTGGAACAGAGAAAATCTGTGAAAGCCATGAAGCAGTGTTTGTGAGAAGTTCTCACTCAGTGAATCCAAAACAACTCTCTGTTTTCAAGACCAGCTTAACATCAACCTGCACAAAGGATGTTAAACAATAAGACAGCACCTTGCACCTGCAAGGCTGTACATGAGAGTCTCTCTAATTGGTTAAGATAATTATTTATATCTTTTACCCAATGAGGTTTTGTTTTCCATGATCTATGTTATTTATTGGAGTGTGAATTCTTAATAAAATCTCTCTTTTTGCCTTGATGAATAGAATGGAGTCTATTTTGTGTCGTTGGACTCGACAGCGACATCACCCAGGCAGGGAAGACAGACAAAAACAAAGTGTGTTTTACAGTCTGGTGTACTGAGGGCACTGGGATAAGCTCTGGGGATTGATGGCAAGGATCAAAGAGGTTCTTGTTCCCACCTGGCTACCATCTTTGCCATGCAGGATGTCTGCTCTTTAGCTGTTTCCTCTGCTTTATGGGGCCTCACAGGCTGGGAACCAGGGTACCTTCAGGGGAGGCACAGTCACCCTTCAGCTTTTCCCACTGGGACAGCAGGGGCTTCTGTCCCCTCCACAGGTACCACCAGAGCTCACAGGTTACAGCATCAAGGCACGGAAAGAAGTTGCTGAAGGAGCACCTGCTGAGCTCATCAGTGCAGAAGTACAGCAAGACAATCCTTGTCAGAACTAAAAATATAAGATTAGCTTTCTAGTTCTAAGTCAAGGACCTATTAAAAATGCACATTTTCCACTATGAGAATGAGAAGAATGATGTATGATGACACCTCCAGATTCACAGGTATGAAAGAGGCATGAAATTTATACAACTTTCATTCTTAGAACTAAGCCTAAAACTTTCCAAAATGAAGGAGAAGAAAGAAAAAGAAAAACAAAACAAAACAAGACAAAACCAAACAAACAATGAAAAAGAAAACCTAACCAAGAAAAAAAACAAATCCAAACATAAAAACAAGGCACTTCAGGACACTGAAACAGATGGAGCATGCCAGCATTTGCTTCAGCAAGAAAAAAAAGTTTATAATGGAGGTGCTGAAACAAGTTTAATAATAGAAACATGAGTGGCATCCCTATAATAAAGTAAACCAACAAGTCAAATGAATGTCCTTGCCCTTTATTACAGAGCTGAGTGCATTTCTTCTCTGATATGGAAGCTATGGAAGCTTCCCTCCCTGTCACTGCTTCTCCTTACTCTATCCTGGGGCTTGGAAAAATGCAAAGCTCAGAGGCACAATGCTCTTGTAAAATTGAAGAGCATCTATTTCTCATATTTAAGCCTTGGTTTGCCAGGACAGCCTCACAAGAGAAACAGTCTTGTTTTCATAAGGGCCTGGGTACAGCAGGAATGATATTCATTCTAAATTTCAGTGCCATCATGTGAGCATTTCACATGAAGCAGAAAGTGCTTCCTCCCATATCAGTATGAAAATGTGAAAGACACCCTGGCTTAGTGTTACTTCAAGAGATCAGAATTCATCTTTCAGAATGTGTATCACTCTCTCAGTAGTATAACAGAGTAAAATTATATTATTGTTCTGTGCCCAGGGAAGTAAAAAAGGCATTTCTTTTTTAGCATATAGAGTAACTTCTGATTGAATCTTATGATTTAGCTGGAGCATGATGCAAAATCTGCTGAAATCAATGGGATCTTGTGTATTGATTTCAGAGGACTTTCAAACATGTGCTGTGGTAGGAAGACATTTGTGAATTATTTGCTATTAACTTGAGTTTGTTATAAAACACTAAATCACTTAAGGACCTTACAGATTTTATAAACCTCTACTTGGTTGCAATGGAATTTATGGTGCTTCAAATCTCTCCATAATTCACTCAATAAACTGGATAGATGTGATCCAGGTCAGAAAAGTATGTATGCTAGTATTTATAACTCAATCCAAATATCCTTTTACTTTATCATCTATTTTACCACAAAAATATTTCTATTTCAGGTGAAACATTTGAGAAATATCTTTTCCAAATAACCTGCCAAGCTTTCAAACACCAGCTCCATAAAGAAGCATGGTCACTAAACATTCATTTGTGCAGTAACTGGAAAATGTCATTTAGGATCAGAGCTCCTTTTGGTTCTCTAAGAGCAAAAAGTCTTACCTTCAGATGCTCCAAAAATGGTGGTTCACAGCTAATCAAAGAAAGGAAGTGGTTTGGGGCCAAAATGAGAGGAGTTGGCTGGTGGCAAACAGAAAGACAAGTTGTTCAGAGGAGTCCAAGGAGCTGCTGTAACAGCCCAGGCTCCCTGCACTGAAGCACCCCTATGGCAATGATGTTTCTGAAAGGACAGATGTGTCCCTATCTCATTTCTGGTAACATCCTGCCTGAGGCTTTGCCCTTTACTTCACCTTGAACATTTCTCCATGGGCCAAAAATAATATGACCTTAGCAGAACTGTGTCTTCCTGATTAAGGCTGTAACACAAATGGACCAAAGCCAGGAAACTTAAAATTAAGCTGACACTTCGTCCTTTAATTCTAGCTGTCAAAGAGAAGAATAAAGAAGAAAATCAGCTTCACAGAACAAGTTCTCCAGCCTTGAGTTTTAATGAAGTTTTGGTGTCCTGTTTTTTGTGGGTTATGTCCCAAACCTATCTTTATTCAGTGGGTTGATTTTTAATTTTTTTTTCTTCTTTCATTTAACTTCTTCGCTTTTTAAAGGAAAAAGAAGAGAGGATGAAGTCTTTAATAGAAAGTTCTCCAATGCATATTAATTATCTAAGACACCAGAATGACTGCTTTGGTTAAATACATATTTATAAATCTTTGTAAAGGTACATTATTTGCTAATAGACCAGAACTGTTATAAAGGCATCCATTTCTGTCTGAGAAGGTAAACATATCTTTACAATTTTTAACTAAGTGACATTATTTGAGAAAAAGCAGCTCTTCTGGTAGAAGTAGTCAGTGTGTAGTTTGGACTTCCCTGTTCAAAGAATTCACCCACAGACATCGGGACTTGGTCCCTTCAGGCAAATTGTTCTCTTCTCAAGAGTCACAAAAAGTGTTGCACAAAGGGAGTCTCTACTTCACAAATATTTATGGGGAGATTCTCCTTTCCTCATCTGCCACAAAAGATTTGTGCCTTCAGGTTCGTGACTTTCACTCAGCACTGCAACACCTACTGGTTTCAATTCTTAGACCAGCTGGCAATTTTGAATATATACACTTTATACTAAAATCTTTTTGTTCTGAGTAATGCCTGACCAGGACAGAAAATAATCTGATTCCAGTTGGTTGTGTTGTGAGTGGAGAATGTTTGCAATCCACGACTCAACCCTCCAGTTCATGTCATTCCTCCATCTTCCAATTCTAAGATGGAGGATTGACATGGATCTCCTAATCTTCCAGTTTTCTGGGCTTCAAACTTGGCATTCAAAACTTCCAGATGTGCTGGTGACATTCACAAGTATATTCACTGCTTCCCACTGATGGTTTTGTTTAATCCAAGTGCCTTCCATTAGAGCATATAAAACCTGGGGGCAAAGCCATGATATTAAGCATTTAAAAAAAAAAAAAAAAATCTTTTTGTCTAGACAAAAAAGTTTTGAATTTTCCTTCAGAAGTTTGCTAGTGAGTCAAATTCTACATAAAACTCTTCTGGATTTATTTCCACATTCAAACTGCAAACTACTAGAGGCTTCAGATTTTGTTGTGAAGAGTTTACACAGCTCTAATCTGCACATGAAACTCAGGCTGACGTCAATGGCTGGCTTGTGCAGGGATCAAGGGCACAATATGCAGTCAAGATCCCCTCTGCAGATAACCCAAAAGCAGAGCTTTGACCTTATAGCTCAGCAGAGAAAGCTAGATGCCAGTTGAGATACTGGTGGTCTAAAAACATTCACATTCACGCCTCAAACAAATGTTTGAAACATAGAATAAACCAAAAATTCTTGCTTGGAGTTTGTATCCATTTTACTTCTATCATGAAAATTTATATTTCATTATGGAAACATGTTTAAGAGACAACATTTCTGAATTTAAAACAGACTCTTAACCCGTTTTCCATTTTTAGTCTAATAATTTCAGCCTGCAAATAATTGTGCCTACAAATTCTGTGTCTGCAGCTTTGGGAACAAATGGGATGCTTTAGTCCATGACTGCCCTGAAGAAGCAACATATCCAAAACTGCAGGCTCTGAAAGGCATTCTGAAGCACAGCTTCATTTTACAGTGCCCACTCCCAGAAAGGGAGGTTCTCAGGTTTAAGGCCTGAACACTGGAGAGAAGACAAAGTTATTTTAGATTAATATGCTTTGTTCAGTCTCATTTTCTTTTGCTGGAAACAGAGATAATACTTGCATGCACTTCTAAAGTTGTGCTGTTGAAATTCTGTGTTCTGCCTGATAGAACATGCAGCCCATTTCCCAGAAATCCAGAGTCTTCTCTGCCCTTAGAAAATAGGGACCAACTGATGAGTTAATTTTAAGCTGTCAGCCCCAGCCAAAATCCAAGATTCAATCACACCTTTCCTTTGGTGAAGGCAGGAACAAGGGTCCAGGTTTAGTGATTGCTCACAGATAGTCTCTACAATAAACTGAAAGTCACAGAGGAGAGGGGATCAAGGTGGGCTCAGAGTAGGAAAAACTGTTATCTGAAAATGAACTTCACTGCAGGTTCTCTCTCAAACTAACAGGACCCTGATGATGTACAAAGCAGAACTGCTTTAGGGTTTTATTCACCAAATGCTTTGGGAGATAACTTTGTTAATACTTTTATTTTAGGGAAAAGATAGTTGGGAATAAGGGAACATTCCTAATAGATCTTAAAATAATCAGTACCCTGAGCATTTAAAGAAAGAACAAAAATCCAGCTGTGAATTTACATTAATTATTAATTAGGCCTTCTTGTGAAGGAATTTTATTACAACCTGGTCACTGTGGTGTCAGATTAAAATGCACAGCATTATGGTTTGAGTCCAACCCATTGCAACCTTTCTATTGCTCTTAGAAATATTCTTCCTGTGTCAAAATCACATTTATGAAAAGCTAAAAGGCTTTTTAGTGAGAAAGAAGTTCTCTGCTTCAAAAAAGAAAAGAAAAAGTGTGTGAAATCTAATATTATTAACATTAATTTCCGTTTCATATTTTGCACTGTAATGGTTTCTTGACCAAAATAATTACACATGGCAATGTGAACCAAAGGTTTAGTATCTATTATACAAACTTACATGCAAATTAGAATCTGATCAGCCTTCCTGGCATCTTGAGTGTGACAGGCATTGAAATATTTTGTTTGCTTTAATGCCTATGACTGCACAGGATATGGTGACCTGTGGTCATGTGTGCCATGTCTATATGCAAGGAGCAGACTTAAGGTGGTTTAACCATGCTGAATAATGCTCGTTGGATTTTTTTGGTTAGGTGCGTGGGTGAGTTTTTGGTTTTTTTTATTTTTTTATATTCTCACATGTTAAACAGTAATATTCCCCTAATTATTTTTGTCACAGTTACAAATTTCTTGTCAGCATTTTACTGGGATTTTTAGAATAAAATATTTCAGTGTATTAAAAGGTTGTCACAGGATGATGGTCTCCCACGGACAGATAAATTCTTAGGGAGTAGAATCACAGAGTGGTTTGGGAGGGATCTTAAAGATCATCGAGTTCCAATCCCACTAGGACTGGAACCTTCCACTAGATCAGGTTACTCAGAGCCCCATCCAGCCTGGCCTAGAGCACTTCCAGGGATGAGGAGTTCCCAACCTCTCTGGGCAGCCTGTTCCAACAGCCTCACCACCCTCACTGGAAGGAATTTCTTTCTAATATTGAATCTAAGCCTACCCTCCTTTACATTGAGGCCATTCCCCCGTGTCCTGTTTTCCTTACATGCCCTTGCAAGAAGTGTCTCTCCAGCCCTCTTGCAGCCCCCTTTAGGTACTGGGAGGTGCTGTAAGGTCTCATTAGAGCCTTCTTCTCTCCAGGCTGAGGAGACAACCCCAGGTAACCCCAGCTCTCCCAGCCTGTTTTCACAGCAGAGGTGCTCCAGCCCTCTGATCTCTCCTCGACTCATTCCAACATATCCAGGTTTTCCTTGTGTGGAGAGCCCCAGCCCTGGGTGCAGTATTCCAGCCGGGCTCAGATGGATGCAAGGGACAAAACAAAGGCAGCCTGTTGGATTCCTTGGGGTGGTATTTATTTCTCTCTGTAAATCCCACTTCACACCAATCAGTCTTGGCCTGATCACTCTGCCTGCTTGCTTTGCAGAGTGTTAGCCCAGGACTCAGCTCAGTAAGCCACTTTCCCAAACCACTTTGTCAGGTCAGAAAATCATTCATTTCACAGCAAACTTATTCTGCCCTCTCTCCCTCCCTCAACACATACACAAGCACAGAGCGTGTCTCTCCTTTAGTGCACGTTTTACAAGCTTAGCAAAAAGCCCTACACCAACTGTCCAAAGCATGCAATTTCTAAAGGGTCAGAATTCAGTCAACTGAAAACTGACTTTTTCACCTGCAGAAGTGCACCTCACCAGTTGCAGGTTTTATTCTGTAACTTTTCACCACTACCCTTGCTTAGAAGGCTGTTCATAAAGGAAAGAGTCACAAGGATATTGTGTGAATACACAGAAAGCTATTTCTCTCCCCACTTTTCTCAAAGAAACTCAAATTTCACCTCTGCCCCTAACCAACATTCTTCTTTTAAACCACTCCAGTATAGGAGAAATTTGGCCCAAGTGGTGCCATTTTCAGAAACCTATGTATGACTGAAAAGGAACAGGGACTAAGCACAGAAAATCAGCACTGGTACTATTTTAGCTGTGACTTGACCTGACTTGACAGATTTATATTTTAATGTGGATTTCCTCCCACCAGGGAGATTGTTATGCCCCATAAATCCAATATTCACAGAACTCCAGTATTAGGTAGTACTGAGGGATGTAAAATACTGGTGACAAACAGTTTGCCTAGGGTACGAAAAGGAGAAACTGAAGACTCTGGCTTTGGAAAGGATCCAGCCATCCTCTCCACACAAGGAAACAACTGTCTCTCCCAGCCACAAATTCCCAGCAGCATCTGAGGCTAAAAAGCACATTTAAAATTGACAGGGTTAAGAAATCTGGAAGCCACAGGTAGGGGTTGTTATCCACGCTTCTGTGGTTAGCAGGCTATTACACCTCTGCAATAGCTTAACACTGCCAGAATTGAATGCACTTGGATTCTTCACTTCCTTGAAGATTCGAGCTTCAGTCTCTTTCTCAAGAGCAAAGTATAAAGAGATTACAAACACCATCATCTCATACCTTCTCCTATCCAGCCTTGAAAATCTGAGGCTGCCCTTGGTTTAAAAGCACTGGTGTTAAAATACCAACAGTGTTTCTCTCCTTGTGTCTTTCCCACTCTCCACTTTTCTCTGCAGATTTCAAGGTGATGACAAAAGAGAGAACAGTCTTAGCATTTGTTAATACCCACTTGACCCACAAAAGAAATTCACCAGCATTCGCAGCTTCTAATTTAAAAACCATTAGACCGTTCCGCTTGGCGGACCAGATCTAAATATTCTTAAAGGGGTGGTTTAATTTAATCATTACCTTAACAAGCCCCCTTTTAAAATGATGATCCGCCAAATTCAGGGGATTTGTTTTGGAATCTGATCCAATAACTGGCTTGGTACAAAGAGAAGCATAGCCGCATCTGATTTGGTTCAGAACGGGGTGATAATCATGAAAATTACTTTGCATATTTAATCACTGTGAAAACATGAGTACAAACTACTTTCTAGAGATTACCTTAAAAAAAAAAAAAAAAGCTTCAGGCTTTGCAGCAAGCATGCCAAGTACTTTGATTTACAGAGAATTATTTGGATTTTATAGAAAGCTCAGTGTTTCAAAGACTTCAAGCTAGTCAGCCACTGGCAAAGAAAAATTACTAAATAGTAGAAGGAAAACTTTTTATTGGAAAAAAATTATGCTAACATCAATTGTGGAGATTTATGCTTTTGGGATTTTCTTAAGTTTTTGTCACTTAAGAACCTAGATTTGAAGCAAATACCTTACTCAAAACCTCTCTGATTTTATCAAGAGGACAGAGACACTCTCTCTCTCCAGGTTTGACCTGGAAATTTTCCTCACTGCCAGGGACGAGTCAGAAGCTGGCAAGTCACAGCTGTGATCAGGACTCCCACAAAGTTTGAACGAGGAGAGTTTGCATCAGGACTGCTCTCTGGTACCTGTACACAGGGCTCGTGGTGGGAAAAATCCCCTCCAGGAAGGCACAGAACTGTCAGCATCTCGTAGCTTCAGATCTTTTTCTAGATATCGTTAGCTGGGGTTCAACTACACATAGACAATTTAGAGACAAAAGCCTAGAGAAATTAAATTTTTTCACCTAGGTCAGACAGATAAATAAAAGTACACTGACTAGTAGTTAGCAAAAAAGACATATACATATATATGACTTGCAAATATTTCCCTAAGCTGAAGCAACTGGATGCCAGATGAGTATTCCATGGTATGTAAAACTAAATTTGCTGCTGAGATAAACAGGGATAGCTCCACTAAATCTGTCTGAGTTGCCTCTGCTTAACTCTTGAAGTGAATTAGGCCCTACCTTTTCTGTCAGTTGCTTTTAAATCCTTGCACTGCGGTACAGCAATGTTTGTAAATAACCCAGCACCTGAGAGCCACAGTGTAGGCAGAATATCTGAGGGATAATAGTCACAGGCATCTCAGATTATGAAGCCTGCTCTAAAAAATATTTGTAGGAATCATCTCAGAGGTGTCTGCCTGTCTGTAACTACCATGCTGAACAAAATCCATGAAAAAACGTGCCTAAAATTCTCTGTGAAAACGAGTGTAATATGTACATATACACAGGAAATATATATATATATATGTATCATACAGACTGCTCTATTATAGACACACATTTTTATATGTTATACACACAAATAAATACACATGAATATATATATATATATAAATACACCTGTATCTTTTTGCACACTTCTCTTATATAGTACATATTCCTCTAAGCATTACATGTTCCCCAGCTTCAGCAGACTAGAGGTTAATGAACAGGCTTTTTCTCACATATGCACAGGACAGATAATTTTCTTTACTGTTCACGATAAGTTGAAGGAGCATTTGAGTGACAGACCAATTTGTCAATCAACTACAAAGTGTTGAGGAGGCTTCCTCTGCATAATTTTACACGCAGAGATCAAATGTGACCTCTGATTGTACAGCGAGTATGGACAGTCAAGGTTAAAAAGTCCAAAGGAGTCATGCAAATCTGTTACCTTTTCTGAGTGCCTTGGCTTTCTAAGGTTATCTGTGCACTAAAATAATCACAGGATTTTAAGAGAAAGATGAAAAATACTTCTTTATTATTTTAGGTGTGTGTATGCATGTGTGAGGAGGGTGTATGTATGAATTTATTGTGGAGCTTGAATGTATGTGTTTTTACTTTATAGCCCGAATTATTTTTTAAGGTCTCAACACAGAGCCCCTGGTTCTGACACCTCATGCAGTTTCTCTTGAAAGCTATATTTTAATAGCAGCTCTGTTCATTTAATGTTAGCCACTTCAGATGATTTCTTTGCTAAAACCTGAATTATGAAAATCACTTGTCAATTACCCTGGGTAGCTGTGTAAAAGAATTATTGCACATTCACAGTGAAAAGAAAACTTTATTTTCACCACTTTCCAGTAAAAGCTAATTCAGAATAACTCCATTTAACAGTTATTTTATGCTGAAATACTGAATACCTCAGGGAGTCTTTTAGGGATTTTAAAGTCTCTTTATTTATAAATGATTCATGCTGCATTTTCAGAAAAACCTACAATTAGTGTGGGAAGCACAGAGACTCCTTTGGGAAAGGTAAAAAAACCCAACAAAATATACATGCATTATATACAGTCTTTTTATCTATTGTTGTTTTGCAGTGGACTATAAAAAGAAAAGAACTGGAAAAAATGGTTAGGAGATATTTTATCTAACCTTTTAAATATATGCCTCAGTGGTCAGTATTTTGTGAAGTCGTTACCCTTATGATTCATAGAGCCCACAAAATTCTTTTAATGCAGAGTTCATTTTGGCTTGCACTTTCCAAGCCCAGTTAGAAATGAGCAAGGTAGCCAAGAGGAAAAGCCTCCTGTGGTAACACAGGAGGACAAACCATCCCCTCCACCTGCCCCTTGGGAGAGTGATGGCCACTGATGTTTCCATATTTTTTTGCTGCCCTGGTGGTGCTACAACTACGAGGTCTTTGAAGTGTTCACACCAGCAGGCAGCAAAAGGCCACACAAGCTCACTGAGCTTCATGGGGAATCCCTGTGCTCCCCCAAACCCAGTGACAGGTACCTGTTGCTGTGGCTGCCAGCACTGCAGGAGTTTGTGCAACCCCTGTCCTTGTGGCACGGGTGGGAGGAATGGGCAGGGAAAGGCAATGGGTGGCTCAGCACCCCCAGCACCCACCCAGCCAGCTGGGAAGGGCTCAGGATGCAGTTAGGCAGTGCCACATAAAAGCATGGGTCACTCATTCCCTTCTCAAGATTTCCACTCCCTCAGGAACCTCTATTTACAACAAATAAACAAACAAACCAACAAGCCCTCAAAAATCAGCTTCCCTGTTGCAAAAGAGGCCTTTCAAGGGAGCTGGGTTCAGTGGCCTCCAAGTTCACCATAAAGCTTCTGTACATGTCAGGCCACGGGATTAATGACAAATCCAGCAAAGCATACCACCAACTTTAAGCCTGTGTGTAATCTCAGTTAAGTCAATTAGTCTGGCTGCATGCTCAAAGGTAAGCAGATCCTGGAGTACTTTGCTGGCCTGCTATGATTATCCCCAGTGATGTGGAGAGACTGTAACTGCTAACTCATGCATCGAGGACACCTGCCTTCTGCCTCAGCTCAGAAACACACCTTTCTGCACTGTCTACTATACATATATCATCAATTCTACTGTAAGCCACTGAAGTCTTGAGGAAAGATTTAAAAAGGAATAAATAAGTGGTGTTCCTCTCTCCTTCTGCACAATGTATAATAATAACAATGTTAATTGTACAGCTCGATTGTATAACAGGTGACCAAGCTTCTCCTTCAGTGTCTATCTTTACATAGCAAAACAAAACAAATTTTCACTTGTGAGTGTTAATTCATTTCTGTGCAGAGCTATTGTTGGGTAACCCATGTTATATTAACACAGTTCCTGTACTAGTACAAGGATATTAAGATTTAACTCAGAAGCAGCTCAATGCAGGTGCATTACTGGTGAAGATGGTGAGTTCCTTACACTCAGCTTGAAAGTGTTGGCACACATAGAGATAGTAAAATAAGTCATGAATGCCACAAACAACACTTTTCAAAATCTCCAGGAACATTTATGTGGGCAGATAATGGTCTCCTAAAAACAAGCTCTCAAAGCTCTTCTCTTAGTTTCTTTGTCTCTGCAGCTCCTGCTAAAGTGCCAGAGATCCAGGAAGGCTGTTCATACTTGAATCTGTCTTGACTCTGAAGCCAGAGTTTCTTAAAGGATGAACCCAGTCTGAGGTGGAAATACCCTTTCTCTGCAGTATATTGCAGCTTATGAAAAACCTTGCCTGAAAATTATGCAAGAGCTCCAGAGCAAATCATGGTAATCTGTCATGTAAATATGTATTTATGGGGTTTTTAGAGTTTGGATAACTGCCAAACAGACATCTCCCTGAATATATATTTAAGGACTTAAAAAATATGAAATTTTGACCTGATCTGTTGCCATCACTGCTCCAGGGGCTGTGCAGGCATTGGATGACATTCCTGCATTTCTCTATTCCGTGTGCCCATGTGCAGCCAATCCAAACTTTACAAATGATGCAGGGTTGTAAACAGGGCAAGGCTCCTTCTTAAAATGGAACAGCAGTGTTTGTTTAGGAGGAAGGGATCCTGCATCTCCTAGAAAATGCCAGCTTTGGACTGACAGAGCTTGCCTGCTAGAGAAAACAAACCCTTTTTTTGGTACCACTGCACTCCAGGGGGACAGGGGGACCTGGCTTGACACACCAGTCATAGTTATCTCCTGGATCTCTTGCACTGTGCAACTTCAGGTTAAAATTATCTTGCTGAGAGCCCAGCAGGGAAAGAAATGTGCTTGTGGGGTTCCACATACATCTGCTAGAAGTAACAGCAAAAGGGAAAGATATCTTATTGCTTCACAGCTTTCCTTCCACCTTTCTCATTGTAAAAGGCAATGGAGTCACATGGATTTTCTCACCTCTAGATATTAAGTGGAATTTGAATTTCTTGGTGAGATTTTCTCCTATCCTGTGGAATCCTCTTTGCATAGAGAGCTTACAACATGATTATAGGTAAAACTCTATGCTTTTTTCCAAGGGAAAGATTACAGCAGCAGTACTATACCTAGCAACAGGGTCCATCTTCAGGTCTATTTCCTGATTTAAACTTGTTTTCAAACACAGACCCACTTATTAGAGCTGAGTTTATCCTGAGATATCTGTTTTCATGGACTGTGTGTTGGTATCTCAGAATTATCTGCTTTTAGCAGGTGTCCCAACCTGCTAATTAATAACAGGAATTCATAATACGAGTTCTCTGCCTGAGATTATAGCTGCAAGTAGATAAGAGTGTATATATCCTAATTTTAAACCTTTTTTTTATAAACTGCATGCAGTGCTTCTGCTATGTCATGTGTTGTGACATGATAAAGAATGACACTATGTAACCATTAACATGGCACAACCAAATGCAAAATGATTCATTCTGACTAAGCATATAATGATTTCCTTATTCTTTCTCTTAAGTTCTACCTTACCCTTCACTTGTTAATTCTATTCAGGGAGCAGATGCAGGAGTGCAGGAAGCAGAGCTGTCCATGCATTATCAGTAGCAATACAATATACAGGTATGCAGGAACATAAACATTATGCTGAAGTGATGCTGAGGCTTCCTCTAAACTGACACCCAAATTCTGGGTTGGGAACTCTACAAGCATGCTCTACAGAACAGAAAACCTGATGCTAAAAGGCTTTAAACATGATCCTGGCATGAAATGTGCTTGCACTTTTCTATGTACACATCTTTGATACCAGCTGGAGCTGTGCAGCAACTGGAAAAAGCTCTGGAGAAGAATATGAGGAAGATGGCACGAAGCACAGAAAGTTAAGGCTGAGAATCTTTATAAGTCTGTCATGGTCTAACATACTAAAGTGCTCATTATTAATATAATGCATCAGCTCTCTAGTCTGATGGTTGTAAAGGTCAGTTATCCTGTATAACAGTCCACAAAATGAGCATTCTCCAATTAATTGTAAAAGCTGGTATTATAATTCTACCTTCCACACTTCATCATGACTAACAGGTGACAGGAGTAAATGACAGACTGTACAGACACCTCTTAGTCATATTAATAGTCAGGCACAGTAGCAAGGGTTAAGGACAGAGTGTCAGGTTTAACTTCCCCTCATTACCATTCAGAAAACTATCATTTAATATTAACTTAATTGTAACACAAGGATATGAGTCATGCCCTTGTGTTACAATTACCTTTAATATTAAATAATAGTTTTTGTAATGGTAATTTCCTTTGGGGATGTTTCATTCTACATTAGGCAGTTCTGACTGATGTCTGTCTTTGCAGATATCTCTATCAGCTGCTAAAAGCTCTTCCATGAGTACATATCCATAATCTACAGGAATTTGAGACCATGAATATTGTTCCATTGAAGTCATTGTCATTTATACTAGATATTTCTAATCTATTAACTGTTTGACTATTCGATTGTGCCATAACTGTGATTTCCCTTTTGAAATCTACACAGGAGTGCACTCCTCTTGCTCTGCTGGGAGAGGGCTTCACCCACATCTCCAGCTGCCTTGTTCCATGGTATATACAGGAGCTGGGCAGTCTAGAGGATGCTCAGAGTTTGACTTGCTGTAACCACGGTGTTTCAGCTGTCTGAGAGTGTAGTGGGTCCTAGGAGCTGGACAAAAGCAGTGAGAAGAGTTTGAATGAGGCTGTTAGTGAAGAACAGTGTTGTGTGAGCTCAGACATCACAGGAGCTGTAGCAAACCCTGTTTGTGCCTGTCCCATGAGCAGAGTTCCTCTGTCAATGGTTACAAACGTGCAAAGCCGTGCATCGAATAAAAAGCTGTTTACAGAAAAGCATCATTTAGAAGGGAAAAGGACAGACACTAAAAACTACAAGATTGACTATGAGAGGAAAAGTACTGTCAATAAGGCCTCAGTATCCTCTCTGAGGCTTTAAGAGCACTGGAAATCCTTTCATTTGAATAAATCCTTCTGCACTCAGGAATCATATCATGAAGGCATAAGGCTCTTCATGAAGAGTGTGGTTGTCCAGCTCTAAAAAAGCTGTGAAGGACACCAAGCCCTGCTGATGCATAAGAATTCTTTTGCCAGTGGCAGGGAACAACACAAGTACAACAGCAATATCCTGGGGCAAAATTACTGCCCATGGCAATTTTGCAAGGTCAACATAGGGAAAGTGCCAGGATGAGGTTTGAGGCCAGCTGGTTCCACAAAACACCCCAAACTGACAATAAGGGACAAACAGGGCCCCCTACTGCCACCCTTCTTGGTCCTCACAGCACCATCAAATGAACTCAGCAGAAAGGGATGATGTTGATCTCCCTGGTACCCACCGGGCAGCTCAGAGAGTTCTGCAGTGGGACTAAAATCTAAGCCTAAGTGCATAAAAAATTTTTGAAAACTTCTGAAGTTGCAGTTTTCCTTTTCTGATTAGGATCTGTGACTGAACATCAAGCTTTCTTTGCTCTTACCCAGAGGAAGATATATATATATATATATACATAGCAGGTATAAATTCTGGTGAAATTGAGCCTTGTAAAGGAAATTCCATTTGAAATTACCATTACTTTAGTGTAGAAGTAGTTTGAAGAGTTCTGAATTTTATCTTCAAGATTTTTTGCCCTTGTCAGAGAGAGCTCAGCCAACAACCACTATTCTTTTCTCTCTTTCAAAAGTTTGAAGCACAGCTAATGGCTAAGGGAAACCACATTCTCAGTGTGGTTGTCACTTAGAAACCTTCTACAAGAAGCAAGCTTTATACAGCCTCTGTACACTTGAATAACACAGGTTATGAAATATTGGTGCTCCAGATCATTAGTCAGGTAATTACAATTTTTGTTTGTTTGACTTTAATTAAAATTACTCTCGGAATGCATCCATTACAAGTAGAGGTCCTCACTGAACAGCTGATACACAACAATCCTCGATTAGCAAATAAAGAAGGTCCATTCTTATCCCCAGCTTAAGAAACAAACAACTCCCTAACTGCTCAACACTTTCTAACTTAGAGATTTCAAGTCACTGGTGAGAGGAGGGCAGTGTCACTCTCTCATTTGACCAAAAGCATCAAGGTCAGGGGACAAGGTGGGAGAGAAGCTCCATTCTATGATTCACACCAAGCCATTATCCACCCTAGAAATGCCACAAAGACACTCAGCACTACTGTAGCACTAACACACATTTGCCTACTGAAGGGCAAATGCTTTGTGCAATTCTGCACAGCTTCACTGAATTTAAGAATTCTGTATACACTTAGACCAGACCCTTATTTTTTTTCAGATGAAGACCATTGCATTCAGACAGATTTTCTTTCCTCAAGTGCCATCCTGTATGTGTTTGTGGCAGAGAAGCTGTACAATAGCAAACACGTTCATCTTTAATCTGATGAAGGCTTCAGCACATGCCAGGGTGTGTGTTTCAAAGTACACTGTCTGAGAGATCTGTTCTCACAAATCGTGGTGTGGGCTTTCCAGAGAGGCAGATGTAGAAATGCTCACATGTTCTGACTCAAAGCTGATTGGCCCAAGTAGATGAAACTATAGAAATCTAAAATTGAGCCTAGCACAGACTTAATGATGCAAATTTCCATACATCAGTTTTAAAATCCTCACCAATTTCCAGGTAACAAAGCAACACAGCAGAATTAGGGGGAAACAAAGCATTTCTCAGTTTTTTTAGGTACACGATTCAAATCCTGTGAAATTCAGAGGGAGCCTTTGCATAGAGAATAATAGACTTTGGAGTAGGCTCTGTGCAAAGGAGTCATTTCTGGCTGTAGAAGGAAAAATGCCCCCAGCCATAGAGCCACAGACATGCATTTTGTATGCAAAAATAGAATTCCTTGGTGAGAACTCTATACATTATGCTTATAGGTAAAAGTTAAATAAAGCAGCCGTCTGCTACTGTTGTTTTTCTTATTAAGCAGAAAGGAATGAATGCAATATGCAATTCAGAAATAAATTTGGAGAGAAGGGAAAGGGTGGGGGTAGGTGAATAAATATATGTAAAATCACACCATGATACTAATGTTCAATTACAAAAACTTTACGGAAGTCTATATATTTATTTATTTATTCTAATTCTAAATCCCTACCACTACACAACAATGTCACATTTTAATGTAATATCATGTCCAATGCATATTCATGAAATAAAAATCTTGGCAGTGGCACAAGAAAAGTGGGATGAAGTGTGTTTGGCGGAGTGCGTCACGTTTCCAGACCAGCGGATTTTTTGATTAAAGTCCCTTATCCGTTTTATCATGCATATCCACTCTCTGATTAAAGTGATCTGGAGCTGACACTCACAATGTCAGTATGCACTGAGACCCTTCACACAAAACATGGTTGGAATTTATATGCTTTAAAAAAGGGGGGAGTGGGGGGGGGGAGGAATGAGAAATAGACCAACCAAAGCTGCTGCATTAAATTAAGTATATATGTATATATCTATCTACTGAAAAAACACACTTGGACTTGCTTTTTTTTAGTCTTACATATTTCTTTTCAATGTTGCCAGGCTGCAAATACCGCATGTTTTGCTTCCATTTCAAAAAGTATCTGTTGTGCAAGTTCTTTATCTCTGTTGCACTGGGCTTTTGATCAAAATGCCTCCACCCTGAGGTGGAAAACACAGCTGAGGTCTCCTGCAGTCACAAATAAATAACAAATTTCTCCAAATCTACACACTCCTTCTACCTTCTTTGTTTTCTCCCAAAAACTTTAACTAATGTACCACATCTCAACCACAGGTTATCTGCTAAGGAAATAGATTCTGCCACAGCAGAAGTGTATGGTTGTTTCAAGGGGAGCTCTAGCACAGATCCACAGACCTTTTCTCCAGGTCCCATGCTCAGAAGATGCCAAGTACATGTAGGTTACCTGAAAATGTATTTTCAAGCCTGACGACACTTAAGAGGATGCAAATTCCCTGAAGTCAGTGTCATACCCATGAAAATATGGTAGCCATTTCTCTGGCTTTCTGTGAGTGTTTAAATTTTCCTTGGATTTAAAGCACTTGAGGTCAGGCTCTTCACCTTGACTGCAGAAAGTGCTTAAGCATAAGCTCAACTTTAAGCATAAGAACAATGACATTTAAGTACTTCGAGTGTCTGTCTTACCTGCAACTGAAGGGATTTTAACAGCTCATTTAATAGGGTTGTTGTGCATGTTCATTCTCTCTAGCAATACAACAGTATTTTGCATTTCCAAATGCTGGTCTCCAATCATTAAATGTTTGTGAAAAGGCATCCTTGGTTTCAGAGATCCACAGATCTCCCAGGTTCTGTGGTGTTCTTCAAACCTGCCTTTAAACTGAAGAATTCTGGACCTTTTGGTAAGTTCTAGCTGGTTAGTAAGATTTCAGTGACTTCTGTTTGTTCAATTTATCCAGTGTATCTTTCCATATTTCATAAATAGCTTACATAAAGTTCAAATGCGTCTCAACTTTTTATTTTTACAAAACTTTAGGGAATATTAAATAGAAAGTAATTTTTCAGTGAGGAAAGCAGCTGGACCAGTAGCACATGTAGGGACCAGTGTTGTCCCTGTTCTCACACCCTGCTCAGTTCTGCCTAAATGTCAAAGTTCAATCAATGCAGGGCTTTTTCTGAGCAGTTGATGCCAGTCATGCTGAACTGTTGCTTTACTGCAGCTTTGACAGACATTGAGTTGGAATTAGTGAAGGACTGTCAAATTAATTTCACTTGTGAATTAAGCCTCTCCCTCCTACATAAACTTTAGTATAAGAAACAGAGTGAGAGTTCCAGGTGACACATTAATTTCTTCTGTTTATTGAGGCAGAGGTTTGAATATATACAGACTTCATGCATAGAACACCACCCTCAATATTCCACCAAAAGATCAGAGGTTTCCTGAACTCCTTCTTTCTCCACATCATAATTCTGCAAGGAGAACAGTCAGAATTTGGGAACAAAAGTGAAAATAAGTGGAGATTTTAAAAAAAGCATAAATCATCTGGGAAAAACTTCACCAGGAATGAAGTGTGTTTTTATCAGCATGAACATAAACCACCAGGCAGTTTCACAGCAAATCACCTAGAAGTAGAGTTCCCACATTTGCAATAGTTTCTAACCCTTTCCATCATTCCCACGTTTGCTCACTACAGCTGGTGGCACAAGAGCCCTCTGAGAAAGGGAGGATGAGTAAAGCTGCCACATCCACAGCTGGGCTTCCAGCTACACTGGGAGGCAGTTGCAAAATCCTTCACTGACTTTTTATGGTCTTGATATCAAGCCTGGGCTGGAAATGAAGAGCTACATCTGCATATGGTGCCCAGCTGAGCACCATTTGTCCTGTCTGAGGACACAAGGGATTTGGATGGCTGAAACCAAAGCTATAGCTGCAGTATGGGGAATTTTTATAGATTACACAAAACCTGGCATATATGAAAGGCACATGTTTTGAAGTAGCTGTTTACAGTTTACAAGCCAATTATTACCCCTAAACAAAATTTGTAGACTTGTTCAGATATCACCTGCATCTGAAGATCTGGGATTCTGTTCACAGGCCCCCACATATAAGGGCAAATAAATAGATTATTTTTAAAAAGAGAAAGAGTAATACAACTGCATTGCATGGATTAACCATTCAAAATTGTTATTATTACCAATGATCATTATTTATCTATATGCTGTCTAATTTACACCCAAAATGGCTGGCTTTCAGCCACTTCTGGTCCAAGACTGAGAAGAAGCAATGCTGTAGTAAAATCTTATGTCACTTAATGTCTCATACTACAATGTCCTTACATTTAGCAGCTATACAGCAATAGTCAGTAGTACATGAGGTATTATGAATAATAAATAGCTTACTAAATTTCAATTGCCAAAGTAAATGAATGAAGCACTGCCTCTGTTCCAGTATCCTTGTTTTTAAAGAGTGTGTTCTCTTACTAGAGGGAGAAATGAAAATAAATGTTTGTGAAAGATGCAACAGCAGGAGTACTGGGAAGAAAGGAACAAGAAAAACCATAAATGCATCCACAGGTCTAATGACACAAGTGGGAAGAGCAACAAAACAATAAGTTAAATTTGAATCTGGATGGGGATGAAAAGGAAAAATTCAGGTATTTTTACACAGGTTAGATAGTGCAAGATGATAAAGGTTTGCAAGCCAATTTACAGTGCCCAGAGAGGGGACACTGAGGCCAGAGGGACTCTCTGCTTCTCTATTTGGGCAAGTGGATATTCTCTGACATAAGGGCTCTTCTGAGAATTTCCATTAAAAGAGAGACCACCACAAGCCCATATCCAAGTGCTCCTTAGTTTATTGTTAAGGCAGAACAACAGTTCAGACCATCTAACAAAATGGGTTTAAGCACGAACAGTAAAATCCTCCATTTCATTTCTAGGTAAAATGCAGATAGAGTGGGACTTTCCCTTGGCTGAAGTCACCTCTCTGCTTGCACTCTCAGAAGCAGAGGGCCACTTTTGCTTACAGCACCTGAAGGCAGGAGCTGGAGATAGGTGTCAAACTCATGCCAAAAAGCACTGAACAGAGCACATCCTGCTGCTGTTAACCATTAACCACTGGTGCCAAGCAGAGGTGGTCCCCCCCCCCCCCCCCCAATCCCCCCAGTTAATTTTTCTGTGTTGTTCTATTTCATTTCAGTCAGTATGTGGGTGGGCAGGCAGGGAAGGGTGCAGGCTGGAGAGGAGAGCCTGGCCTGCTGATACCCACTACAGCACAGAGGGAAAGGAGGCAATGAGAAGGGCAGCAGAAACGACAGCAGAACCCCAACATTTACTGGCACTCAGAAGCCCAGAGCACTCCCTGGGCAGGAGCTGCTGCTCTCAGTGGGTTTCCAAAGCTGCTCACCCACACCTCGAGCCAGAGCTGCTGCACCGCCCCACAAGCTGGGGAGAAGCAGCCCCTCTGTAACACCCAGAATACTCTGAATACTCTGTCTTCTCTGCAGAAGCATTGATCAGAGTAGAAAAACACAAACTTTAGAAGGAATTTTTAACCTGCATCACTCCTTTAGACCTTGAGGATTGATTCTGTGGATCTCAGAGTATATATTTTTTTTTCTTCCACGAAGGACTAAGTGTGAATGCAGCTGGGAGTGGTGAGTGCCACTGTGTTTGTGGGAGAGCAGAGAGGATTCACTCTGCTTTAACCACTGTCCATCTCCCTCTCCACTCTCAGGTTTTTAATGCAGTTGCTGTTCTGGGTGTCTGCTCCACACATTAAGAACTACAAGAGGAATCCAGAGCATTGCCCATGAGCAGGGCTCCTTACTCCCCATAAGAACTGTGTGCTGTACACCAGGCAGTCTGCACCACAGACACATCTTATGAATACAAAAAAAATACACTGTTTCCAATTAATGGGATTTAGGGCTGGGGCTTTTTAACTTAACTCCCATGGTTTCCTTTTGAAACTTCTGCATATATTTTCTATTTTTGAGGGGGGGTTATAAATCCTGTTTTAATGTTTTGCTCTTTATGCAAATTTCCAAATATAAAGGCATATGGTGGCAAAGTGGCACTAACTATCTGCTTTTCAGCACACATTCCTCTGCTATTACAAGAAAGGGAGGCCTGATGGAAAAGTAATAAAAAAGAAAAAAAAAAAAGAAAGCACTGAACAAACAGACACTCTGTATAAGCATAGCATTGATTCACATTTCTTAGCTTTATTCTTGACCTCTGATTCACTAATTGCTCTTCTGGCTCCTGCAGGGCAACTGTGGATGATCCTTCATGTTATAGGGTAGAGTGGGTGCTCAAGTTTGTAATTATAGTTTTAAACTAGCAGAGAAAATGAGAATAATAAAGGAGAACTTTTTTGAGTCAGAGGTTCCCCCTCACACTGGCAGCCTCACTGCATGGGTTTCATGTATCCAGTTTGCATTTTGCCTGATAACATAGAAGGCACATCATGCTATTCTAAAACAGCAGGATTATTTTCTCCATTCTAATTGATGAACAGCTGTGCTGTAATAGACTACAAAGCACAGCATCACTGATCTCTCCTCAGGCCACCCTAGGAACTGAACACTCCACAGGGAAGCAGAAAAGAATGCATGCTGGAAAAAAAGAAGAAACAACAAACATTTCAGTGTATTGTCCTTTGGATTAATATTATTATTTGGCACCTCATTCAGCAATAATTAACTCCAATTTTCCCTGCAGTTGTTCTGGTGTATGGCATGACCCTAAAACAGCCATACCTTATAAAAGCTAACTATCAACATTTTTGAAAGAGAAATACTGGAGTTCAGAATGTTTTTCACTGAACGTCATTGGTCACAATGTTCAAGTCACTTCTGGGGTCATGTGTTCCCTAGAACTGTTCTTTGTCCCAGGAAACCCACGTTATTCACTGATTTTTCTGCTGGAATTCATTACCTTTCCCTTCACTCTACTTTATCAAAGTTATTGTTGTTATTATTATTATGGGCCTCAGTATGGAATTGCAACACCTTTTTGAGAGATTTTGATCCCAAAGGTTGGAACCCTCAGGGACCACTGGAAATACTCCTGTGTTCTGGTATGGGTGGAGATTTCATAAACTCAACAATATTCCTCCACTTTCTATTTTCTTGTGCTTCTAGAAATGGCTGCTCCACTTGCCTTTGCAGTAAAAGAGGAGAGTCTCCTTTATATTTTGGAGATAGTTTAGAACTAAAGAGGAAGAATCAACCTGATGTCTTTTAGGACAGATATGTTTCTCATCCTTTCCCTTACCAGATTCAGTGGAGTAAGGAAAGAGTGGTAATCCTCATTTAAGACCTTTTCTGCCTTTACTCTGCTTTCTGTGGGCATGAAAGTGGAAGAAATAGTTAAATGATGTTTCTTGTTCTATCAGTAAACCAGTCCCAAAAAAGCACAGACTCAATTCAATCAAAATTTGTGACAAGAAAGCAATCTTCCCATTCTGCTCAGCAACGGAAAAGTTTTGTTCTTCTTTTTTTGTGTTATTGGAAGTTATTTGCTGCATCTTTCCTATTGGTAAACCCTGTGCTTATGTGTTCTTTTGTCTAGATAAGTGTTATCCTGTAAAATGAACACAATAAGACTTCTGTTTACCTTAATGCTAGTAAAAAAAAAATATCTCACAGATATAAGAAATCAATAACCATCCACAACAATTTACCAAGGATTCAGTCTGGGTAGGAAAATTCAAATTGTATTGATTTTTTTACAGGGCAGAAAAAGCCACTTGACAATAAGCCTCAACTAAAAGAAAATGCCATGTGTACACAACGAGAAGAGACTCAGAAAGCCAGCTATTTAAAATCCAAGCTGCTGATTAAGACAGGTAAAGCAGGTTTGAATTTAAAAATCAGACCATGGGCACTGGCACATTACTTAGATTCCATTATTATTAATAGGAAGGGGATAAAGCTTATTTTCTGGCATCAGGACAGCTGTGAAGAATTTTAAAAGGTACATCCCAAAGAGGAATATCATTTAATGCAGGATGTCACCACACATAAGCTCTTCTGGTCCAAAAAAAAATGTGTACTAAATATGCTTACCAGGGTAAGTGGGATGCCATGCTCATTTTGGGTATAACTTAAGGTGTTGATTTTAACTCATCAAGGCCTTTAAGATTATTCAAAAAGCCACCCTCCTTCTCACTTTTCTAACTACTAAATTCTGTTAAAAGACACAAAGTAAAAGCCCCCAGACTTATAATCCGTTGTCTGCCACTGGTGAAGGGTTTGCTCACAACACGACTTGTCTAAAGGGCCTCAGGTCTCCAAGCAGGCAGAAAGATGGGTTTGGTGTGTATAAGATCATGAGTTAGAGGGGATTGAGGGGTTTAGAGGGGTTTAATATTTTTGTTTTGCGTTTGTTTTAATGGCAGTTCACAAGTTTGATTCAGACTATTAGCAGGCGTGTGGTGAGCTTGTCAATTATTTTTATGTGTATTGTTAATCTAGAGGGCTTTGTTCCCACTCACACTGTAATGTCAGAAGCACATTTTAAAATATAATTTTAAAAGAGTAGTAGCAACTTGTGTGTTGTGTGAAAGCAAAGCAAAGCAAACCACAAGACATTTCCCACACTTATCCTTTCAGTTTTCTCTTCAGTTTCATCTCTATTTATCCAGCCCATTTCCCATTCCATCTGCACAAACAGTTCAAATGAACTCTGGACACACCTTAGTGGGTCACATCTTCCCTTTTCAGCAAACACACAAAGCAGCCTTTGAACACCTCATAGCCCATACAAAATATTTTTTTGTTTTCCCTGATCAGATATGGCAAGCCTGAAGCCAAGGAGTTTGGTGAAGGGTGTTAATACAAGAACCTGCTTTCTAGGTCTGGGCTTGTTGTGGGAAAACTTTCACACCCATTATGTCAAGTGCTGGAAGTGGGCTGGGTTGGATCTGACACTGAGAGAAAAGAGCAAGCTGGCCAGGAAACATCAGCAGAAGGACCACCATAACGTGATCAAGTGACAGCAGCTGGCTGTCAGAAAGGAAAAAATGACAGTGCAAGAAGATCTTTGTGAAATGCAGGAGTGGACTAATCTTGACCTCCCAGCAAGGCAGATATTTAACCCTGCTGAGGGGCATCAGTGGGCTGGAGCACAGGAGGACACTGAGGTCCAGAGCAGTGCTGGCCAGATTTTGCCTTTGGCTACTCTGTCATCACAAATAGAAGAAGCACTCCTGAGCACTTGCTGGAAATTGTAAGCCCAGGAAAGGTTCACAGACGCTGTCTGAGACAGCAGTTTGATCAGATTTGTGAATGGGATTGCAAAATCAGGTTTGTTCTGTTCTGTAGCTTTCCAAAAAGAGCTTCAGGGGACTCCAACCCACAGACCCACAGCTTGTAAACAGAGACTGAGGCACCTGCCAGGCCACACACAGATTTGGTGATTTCCCTTAATTTCATTTTAAAATTTAATTAGATCTGGTTTATTCCTGAATACAAAGAAGCCATTTTCAAAGTTTGTCAAACCTCCCACACCTTGGCTGAATAGGGAAGAGTAACAGCATTGAAGACAAACACTTGCTTTTAAATTTCTAGAATCAGAAGCCAAAGCAAAGTTTTGAAGGCAGACAATTCACCCTATTTCTTTTCAAAGGGATCCCTGAGGCAGGAGTCATGTCCACAGGTCTATAAAGAATACAGTCTTTTTTATGGGTTCGTGCTACTCTTCTGTGCTGGGTCAGAATCAAAAAAGTGGGTTCTTCTAAAATAGCCTGTCTATAAATCATTTCTACTAAAATCCTGAATAAAGCACATACACTTCCTTAGAAAATCCCTGCTCACAAGAGAGAAAGGGAGAGATTTCTCAGAGAAGTGAGCTGACTCATGTCCTTGTAGTTATGTCCAATATTTTGACAGTGGAGTAGTAATTAACCTTGCACTCTGCTCAGTATCACTGCATTTCTGCTGTGACCACTATGAAGTGCTTTTTTGTGAAAGGAAAGAATGAATCTAAGTGGGAAAATTACTGGAATGAGAGAGGAGCTTTAATGGCAACCTTGGCATCCTGCAATTTCACACATTAAAACATATTTTTAAAAAAACCAACCTACTACAGTGCTTGTTGCATAAGGCTAAGCTTTCTACTCTTCAAACTATTAATAAGGGCTTCCCATTGAGAAGACAAATACATGCTTGATGCATTTTTAATTCTGTGCCAATACATTTGACTAAAGCTGTTTGCTGTTTCAATGACAGGATTTAACTTGCCCTTCTGCATTCAACATTTCTGACTATTAATGGCATTTAGAAAACACAGACAGAGGCTGTAAAAGTTATATTCTGGTCAATGTTTTAAAAAAGTAAAAAAATTAGAAATTAAAGGTCCAAATTCTTCTTATACAGTAAATTAAATCATTCAAAAAAATAAAATAAAATGGAATTATTTAATAGGTGCAATGCAATCTCTACCATAGCCAGGAAAAGTATCATCTTGACCATTGTTATTAATCCCTGATGGCAACTGCAGGCAAAAAAATTGCAGCCTTCCCAAATCAGACATAAATGCTCTATAGATAATCTGTATATGTACAAATCCAATAGCCTTTTCAAGATATGTACCTCTTAGTCAAAAAGCATTCTTGTCTGTATTTTCTACTGTGAATACATTCCGTGCTGAAATGAAATCTGAAATAAATCTAAACTTTTTTTCTGAAATCTAAACTTTTTTTCTTTCTGAACATCTCTGGAGTTCCAAGCAGTTTCTCTCCTAAGTTTGCCAGGAGTGTTTCTTTGAAGAAAAATAGGATGGAATTGGTATCAGTATTGAGACCAATACGGGGATCACACTGAGTTAATTTTTTACTGCAAGAAATGGAAAAAAGAATTGCCCTTTCCCACAATCTGATTATTATTTTGTTATTTAAGTGATAATGTAAACCTGAGGTTAAAATGAAATTATATATACTGATGATCTCCTAGTGACCTCCATTGTGCTGTTCCATTACAGCACACAGTAATAATACACTAAGTGCAGACACTTATGGTACTGTCAGGTACCAATGCAAATCAAGCACCACAGGAGGCACATTACTTTTGTTTTAACCATTAAAGACTCTCAGAAATACAATATGACAGCCAGAAGAAAGAAGGCTTGGGTTTTCTAAAGGTACCCAGGAGTGGCACTGATTTGTGTTTTCTTTGGTATCCTTTTTAAAAGGCCTTTAGCAGTGCCAATATAATAGATTCAAATCCTGACCTTTCTCAACACAATGAAGATACTCTGTATATCTTACCGTGTAACACAGGGAATCAATACTGTATTTTACTAAATGCGAGTTAATTTTACCCAGGGAAGGAAATTACTGCACTTAATAGTAGAACACTTTTATTTTTTTTTCCTTTTTTTTTTTTTTTTTTCCTCTTCCAAGTCAGTGAGTTTCAGGTTTGCCAAACCCTATCACTGTTTAAAAAAGCGTTTGAGAGATTTTAATAGCTAATAATAGGAGGAAACATAAAAGGACAAATCCAATTTAAGTGAAAGGGTTCCTGTGTAAGCATTACTTGTCAGTCTTTGGTCGTACTGTATAGGGACCAGCTACGAAGCAGTGGCAGCAAAGAAATATAAAGTCCAGATTTAATTCTGATACAGAGAAATACAATTTCAAAACCGGACGTCTTATCATAGGCATGTCCCATTGGAGAACTCATTTCCCTAGCAAAAGGCTGTCACTGCCATTATGTTGTACAAGGAACCAATTTACTACTACAGCTAAACAGGGTTACTGGTGCTGTTGGAACTTAAGCATTTGAAGTTATCGCTGGGAAAAAAATAGCATTTCAAATGTCAGTGAAATGGGAAGGTATAATTGAAAAGTATCAATCAGAGAAGCAAAAGGGTTTAGAAGGCTAAGACTGCAGTTTTAGTACTGCCTTTCCCCCCCACCCTCCCCCACGCTCCCTCTTTTATTTTTTTAAGCTTTTTTCTCTGTTTCCTCTTCCCGTTCACATGCAACTTCAGATCTAGTATTGTAAAATAAAAGATTTTAGCTTAGTACTTGTCCTGTGTCAAACAGGAAATAAATTCTGATTATTTTCTTCTACAGTCTGAGTGACCATAATTTCATGACACAAAACTCTCATCTCACCCTGCATCCAGAGCTGCCAATCTGCAAGATATCTAAATGAATGAAAAAAAGCTGATCTGAATTTTAGTTGCTTTGTTTATGTCTTTTTTTTTTTTCCTCCCCTCTTTCTGAAAGAAGACCCATTCACTTGAACCTCGTTTATATAACAGAATCTTTTCCCCCATCCCAGGCTGATCCTACAGAGAATTAGAGAGTGAATACTCTCTAATACTCAAGTCCTCTCACGACTTGAAAGTAAAGAGAAATGTCTGTAAAATAAATTGAATTAATTTGGTTTCAAAATATCCTAATCATGCCACTATTGCTAAATTTATTATGTCTCCGTATAGAACAAGAGGGACTTTTTCAAACTGCCTCATTTTGCTGCATTTTATCCTGAACCAATGTGTGGCAATATTAGGAGCATGTTTAGCTAATATCAGAATCCAAAGGCTGGATTTACACAATCTGCTGCTCATATGTAGAATATCAAGCTTTCTTTCATTATTACTTTCCTTTGCTGTGCATAATGGCTCCAGGGGCTTTGAAAAAAACAGCTTTTAGTCAAATAGCAATTAGTAAAACAGAGCTGGTGTATAATCATGCTAAAACTTGCTTATTTTGCCCCTTAAATAGGTTGCCAAATTGCACGGAGCAATTTGTCCTTTCAGCCCAACGTCTCTGCCTGGGTCCCAGGGACATCGGTTACTCTGAAATACCAGCCCTGCTTCTGGCACTCACACACAAAGCAAATTTATCCCTTGCTTGCTACAACTCCATGAAAGCAGAACTGCAGAAGAAATTCCAGCTCAGAGCATTGGCCCTTATTCCTGTTTTGAACCTGCCAAAATGAGGTAGAAAGGTAACGTTGGGAAGTTGTGCTTCTCAGGCTGCAGCGGTGTAAATGTGGTGTGAGCCTGTGCATTTACAGAGGAAAACATCAGCTCTGTGTCTCACAGCAAAGAAATCAGACCTGCAAAAAGAGTCAGGCTGGAGTTCTGTGGTGATGAGTAACAGAGCCCCCATATATGGCATCTCCTCTTTCCACAAAATAATTCCTATATTAAGGAAAAGGATGTACTATGTATTTCTAATGGAATTAGATTTTTCAATTTAAAAAAATTCATCAGGATAACGTACAAAAATTACTTATCTTTTTTTTAGTGGCTGAAGAGTTTTTTGTTCAGGAATGAACCCAGGCTGTAGAAACAGAAATTTTTGTCTATAGTTGAGTTTAGGATCTGGTTGGAAAGAAGCTGAGAGTTTGAGCTGAGGCTGGGAGAAAGGCACCCTGAAGATAAAGTTGCATGTCTTCTTTAGAGTTTATTTAAACTTCTCTTATTTCAAAAGTAATTTTACCTGACACAGAAGATCCTTTATCCACATTAGAGTGCAGATATATTCCTCCTCCACCACCCTTTTGATGAATTTCAATTTCAAATAACTTAACGGCTAACAGCTTGCAATTGTTCTTTATATTAATAGAAATACATGGTCTCTTTTGAAGTTCAGGTAGTAATTCAGTTCTTAAAATTCTTCTGCTGTTTATAAATGATTTGAACAGGAATGTCATATTTTTTGATGCACCATTGCAACCACTGTTCAACTACATTCTCTTATTCAACTGGAAGCACTTTTATGTGTTTAAGAATCAAATTAAATGTTGTGCTAACTGAAACCACTGAGTTGCCAATTACATTTTTTTTGGACTACAAGTTCATGGTATTAATTACATCATGTGTCCACATCAGGAAATTAATGAGAATGATAGTGAGAAATCAGGCTTTTTACTTAAAAACCTTCAGAGAACTTTTTTGTGTGTGCTAGAAAGTCTGAGACTTTAAAGATAACACCCTGCTCTCAAACATTCTCCAAATTTCATTTCATTAAAAAAAGCTGCAACAAATCGGTAGTGGGGGAAATTTTACTGGGAAAAAAATCCAACCAAACAAAAAGTTCTAACCACTTCAAATAATCAAAAAAGATAAAGGGAAAGTACTTTTGCAATGAGGTGCGGTTCTGCAAATGATTTGTTGATGGACTTCTTGTGTAAAAACTCCCTTCCACCACAGATCTATTTCATGTACTACCATTTCCTAGAGTGCCTTGATTCTGCCACTGTAGGAACAAGGTAAAGTCAAAGTGACTTAACCAAAATGAGCCACTGCTGCTAGAACTGGAGGGAAGGAGGGATTGCTTGTTTCATCAGCAAATATTGTGGAAACCTGCCATTTTTGCTTGGGGTGAGTGTGATCATTTCATAGCTCTGATTACATTTCATGAAGATGAAGAGCTACAGATTGTTCAGAGGTGTCTGCCCACAACCACCACAGTCACACAGGCAATGAGGGGCATCTTACAAACACAGCTCACCAAGACAGGCCAGATTCTGTTTCTCAGAGCAGCTAGCAAGAAACCCCAAAAATGAAATGCAGTCACCAGGAGGCTATTAATAAAGAGACAAAAATAAAGGGAGACTAGGTTCTTCACTGACAATTTCCAAACAAAAAAAGGAGTTAATTTATCAGTCATTTTAAACAGTCCATCCAAATCTGAGCTCAGAACAGTGATATTTCTTAAATACAGTGTGCAGACAGTTGGTAAGGCAAAGCCTGTGCTTCTCTGATGATAATGAATGGAGGAGGGAAGATGGCAGGCAGAGGGAGATAGAACAGCAATAACACTTAAGGAATGTTTCTTTACCTTTAAAGAAGAGAAAATGTCTCCAGTAAAGGAATATCTCTTCTTTTTATCAGCTCTCTAACCATTTCTTGTCACTGGATGGATACTGAAGTGTCTACTACAAAAGACAAAAAAGAAACATACATGTTTTACATACAATAATTCATTTAAAAAATAGAAAGGAGATGCCTAGGTTTTTTCCCTAGGATAAAAGGAACCAACTAGTTTTTAAATCAAAACTGGAAGAGAGGGAAATTAAGAAAAAAAGCCAGAGGGAAAAACCAACGGGATTAATATTGATGCAGCTATGGCAAAAGCAAACAGACAGGCAGGGACAAGATTGCATCCAACCTCCAAAACACATGTAAAGTTGGAGCTAAAATGTCATATGCGTATGCAATTTATATGCAAAAATCTTTTACATAAAGCTACTAACTGCCAAGTCTTCTTTCACAACTTTTTCAAGGCTTGCAGTAACTCTGGGATTTCATATTCTCCCTCCGTCACCTTACTGAAGGCACGACTGTCTGTGAAGAACACGGAAACTTTCTTAAGGCCACGGTATTAAATTCTTTCTTGCATTGCTGGGCTGGTGGCTCAGCAGGAAGACCTATTTTTGCTTGTGCTCAAGCAACTTCCCTGGCAGTTATTGCCTGCAACAGACTGTAGGGAAGTTGCCAACATTTAGAAGCTCTGATGATGTGAGCCAACCTTAGACTAATAATTTTTTTAATCTCAATATAAGTGGAAGAATTACATAAAAATAGACAATTTTTAACAGTATGGTATTCTGTTATGAGAGAAGGCTAAATAACACGGGTGCCATATGAACATCTTTCTCCTATCTACAGCACCTAACTTTAGCATAGTCCATATGTCTATTTGTCTGATAGCTGAACTTATTGAAATAACATGGGCTTACAAAAGAGAGTTCTAAAGCTTAGTGTCCCCAAACCTTTCAAGGTGAGACACCCATTAGTAGTAAACACTTTTTTTTTTTGCATAACCCTCAAAATCAAAACCAATTAGCGAGAGCACTGGAATTTTACATGGGAAACCCAGATAGATTTTTTAGGAAATCGGGAAGAATGTTGCAGTCATTTACTACAGTCCTGTGCCTCTATTTTGATTGCATGAAAGAGCTTCTGCTGTAATCTCTTAGGGAGCTCCAGGATGGCAGCACAGGCTGGAGAAGCAAGCCCCCAGAAAACTCAGCCTGCACACACAAGGGAGCCAGTGGCCAGCAGTGGGGATGGCACACAGAGGAACTGGATACAATTATTTCCTTTCCAAGATATTTTAAACTCGGTCAGAACGGTTTCCTTCAGACAAGAATGATGGGCAAATCCACCAGAAGGAGGCAAGCAACGGTGTGAGAAACATTTTGCTTCCATTTCTCGTCTGGGTGGCTATTGTACATTGTCAGACTGTTTTGTGAGTGCTTCCAGAGCAGAGGCTCTGACATATCTGCTCCCAGCAAACAGTTGAAATGTTGGCTTTAAATTCCTTAACAGATTCCAGGCCATCATCTTTTTTAATTAAATGCAAAAAAACTATGTTAATGCAACGTTAATGTTGAGATTGTCATTGGACAGATGTCAAGAAATTCAAAGTTATGGTTCCCACAGCAACCATAATTTAGCGACCCCCTCCCCCACTTCCACAGCCACCCTCCTGAAACATATTGGTCTCAAATTGTACAACAGGCACCAGAGTGAGGGGAAGCTGTGAGAGACAGAAATCGTGTGCAGGACCTCTTGGAGCTGCTGCAGAAGGGCTGAACACCAGTCCTGTTCTGGAGGAGTGAGTACTGCTAGTGGCAGCACTGGGACAGAAGGGCTCCCACCTACACCTCACAGGGGTTGTATCCTTGTGCACCAGGGCTGAACTGGGAACTCATTTAACCCCCTTCAGTGTATCCACCAGCACATCTAACCCAGCACACACCAGCTGTACTGTGCAGTGACTAAAATCAGCCCTGGAGTCCATACTGGGGTATTAAGCCAAGTGCTGAAAGGAGCCAGCTAAAGCCACAGCACAGCCAGAAATGCAAAGGTGCCACTGTAGCCACCACAGCTAACACTGCACAACAAAACTCTCCTTTCTTCATCCCGGAATATAATACACTTCATCACTATGCACCGGAGTGAACACTGAAACACACAAAGCACAGAAACAATAATTTCCAGCCAGATAAGATTTTTCACAGTACAGCTTTTCAGACCCTGATCTCTCAGGCTTTGTATGTAAAGGAAAACTACAAATTGCTTTGGAAAAAAAGAGCCCATAAACTTTAAATATAATCCAATACAGTGCTAAAAATCCTGAGTTTGGAAGCAGTACTGTTTTTCTGACATTTATAATTTTTCTTATATGCCGTCACAACCAACTCCTCAAAATTGAATACACTGAAAAAAAATCCATTCACCCAACAATCTCATGACTTCTCTCTTGCTAATATTGCCTAGTGCACTACAGTTCCCAACTGCCCTTCTTCTAAATTGTCTAATTGGAGTTTACCTAATTAAGTTAGCCAAACAATTACCCTCAACATGTACTTTCAAGTTTTCTGCTTAACCTTTAGACCTGTAAAAGCACTTACATTCATGAAAGTATATCTGGGTTTTTTTCCAATTTTATCAGTTTTCCTACACCTCTCTCTTCAGACCAGTTTGGAAGTATTTTGGAGGACGGTTACACCTGCTTACACTAATCTTCTGCCATTTTGTGAGTGCCTTTTTTAAGATCTGAAGCCTTTGAAAGATTCTACATTTAATCCTAAAGCCAGAGAGTTACACCAGTCCACCATTACAACAGTTGCTGCATCCTACATTACCAGGCCCTCACCTGAGTGGAAATTATACATTGCTAGGTAAAACACCATAAGAAAAGAATACTTTTACTACTGGTGTCTCCTGACCATATAAGCCAGTGTTGGGGTTGAGCAGAATTTCCATACTTTACAACATCTCACAAAATATGAAGATTGATGCTGTTGGTGGCTTTGACCTCCCCAAGTTTAGGACTGACACAGAAGAGAAAATGTGCTTGCAAGGAAGTGTTTAATCTGCTGCCTCTGTGTCCTGAGTCCCCATTTCCTAGTCTGGGCTTTAGGAATCTTGCTAAAGGCTCTTGCTAAAAGCTAAAGGGTTTTTTTTTTCTCCTTAAGAAGCATGTGATGTGTCTCTGGAACAGGAAGAGAAGGTGACAGAGAGAGGGGAGAAGGCAATCATAACCTTAGGGCACCCATCAAGTGATTTAAGTCCATATATATGACTGCAGTTTTGCCTTTGCAAGACTAACCAAGCAATGCTGCAGACACTTCCTCTTCCCTTTCAGACACTTCTTTTTATTCTCAGGCCTGTCGATAGCTTAAAAGTTACATTCTATCTTCTCCAGTGTTAGTGCAGCAGTTTCCCATTTGATTTCATATTCAGTTCGTATTTGTGGAAGCAGGAGGAGCTCTTTACTTTACTTGATAAATGGTAACATCTGGCTTTGTGATGGGCCATCACCAGCATGTTTAAAGAGCTGCTGACGCTTCAGGGAAAACTTGGTAAAACATTTCATTTCGAGGCAATTCTAGTTATTTATTCTATTTTCTCGTCCTCCACTTTATACTAGGGACATTTGCATGAAAACAGAAAACAGCTCCTCATCTTCACACAGCATTTTTTCTTCTGATGTCCTAATCATTAATCATGCTTGTGTCACAGCAATCTCATCCATAGCAACCACTCATGATGTCATAGAAAATTATAGTTTCTGGGAAGGGCAATGAATAAGGCAAAATTATATTAAAAGGCCAAACTCCATATTACAGTACAGCAGTGAAAATTTGTTAGAGGTCTGTAACAGAAAACTGAATTGTGCTATTGCTCTTACATAAGCACACACAGGACCTTCTCTTTTGATTACAGAAATACAATGAGCTAAACATCCCTGAAAATCACAATATTTATATAAATATTTTAACTCGTCTATATAGAGAGACCTTCAGCAATTGAAAAAAAAATGAACAGGCAGTTTCTCAAATAACATTTTTGCATATTCTCTCAGGAAGTTTCTTTCCTTGAAGTAGCAGCAGGTCAAATATAGCCAAAGGTGTAGACATTGTACAAACAAGGCTTCTCCAAAAGCCAAAATGCAATTTTAACTCTTGTATAGATTCTTTAAGTTTTGTGCTGTTTTGTGCTGGATATTTGTAAGCAAATAAATATTCCCCATTTCTTAAGCATGTGTTCAGCTTTTTAGCCATAGCTGAGAATTATAAATAATAAGCAGGAACAAAATACAAGGATGGAGATCTGGCCCAGGCTTTAGAATGGTTATTTATTTACATCCTGGGCTTAAATACCAGAATATACTTATTTTATGCATTAAGCAAACTGAGGCAAAGCACTTCATCTCTATGATGTAAACTCAGTACATTATCCAAAAAAAACATCCATCAGAAAGATGGGAGCACAAATTCTTTTCTTTAGGTCATTGTTAGAAAATATATATTGTAGGAATTCCACTTCTGGCAACTGCACAAATATACTGAGGTACAAGGGCAGAGGAACTAAGGTTCTTCCTGGTGAAAGAACTAAGCTGTGAACTTGTGAACTTTTAGGTATTTCCCAGGTGCAGTTGTTCCACGTGGCTTCCTCACTCCAGGTGATAATTTAGTGTAGTGATCCAAGTTTGGTATATGTGTACATATATATGGTATTTTTCAAACCATGGCACCAGGAAGTGCTGTAGGGTTAGAAAAGTTGTTGCTGTGTCCTACACCCTGAGCAGTCCTTCTGCACCTTGTCACGGCACAGGTAATACAGGCCATGCACACAACACCAGATGTGGTTTCTTCCTTAGTTCCATGGCCTCATACAGTGGAGGAAAACACAATTGCAGCCATGGGAGACCACTCTTTTCACCATTTTCCCAGAAGTAAATATTACTGCAGCTGAGCTCTGCCTGAAGTTTGATACACACTGCAGCTCCTTTCATCTCTGCTCCCAACTGCACCCTCTGGAAATGCCCATTTGAACACTAATATATGTTATTATAATGTGCAAAATCTTGGAATTGAAAAGAAGGTAAATAGTGTATCTTTATGCTATGTTACATTTTCTAGAAGTGCAATTGAGGTATCAATCATTCCATTCTGGCTGCATTGATCGGTAATTTTCATTTTGCAATTTCAAATAAAGCTTCTCTGCACAGCAGCCACGGCAGCACTTTCCAACACATAACTTCAGTTCGTTTCAGCTTCATGAGTTAAAGATCCTCTCTCCCCATCATTCCTGCACATCTTCTAAGTGGTAATTCCACTTTTCCAATTAGATTGGAAAGCATGCCAAGTAAACAGTCACCTTTTCCTAGAGCCACAACTTCTAACTAACAAGGAAATTTAATCCAAACAACAGCTTGGGCTAAATCCCTACATTCCCATTGCAACTCCACCATTTAGAATGTAGATTTTTACATACATACATAGATATATATATAGATATAGATATGTGTATATATATATATAAAAATGAACCTTAATACTAATGATGAGAGTGATTGTTCAATTTACACTAATTTTCAAGAAAAAGCACTTGTGAAAAAAAATAAAGAAGTTAAGTAAGTAAGATGCACATACAAAAAGAAAGAAAATTCTGTAGAAAAAAAAAAAGAAAATACTATAAGTGGATGAAGCCAGAAGTCAGACATGTTCAAATCCTTATTTACCACATAGCCCCAGGCAAGTTACTTCTCTCTGTCCCTCAGTTTGCTCATCAGTAAAATGGGCATCATAATAATTTAATTCAACAGGCTGCTGCATTGACATACAAATTCATTGCTCTTTCAAAAGCTGTGAGCTCTCCTAATGAAGGGTTCCTTCAAGATACAAAGAATTCATAGTGGGAAATTATTAAGTAATTCATTTTCATTTAAGTAACATTTCATTTAAGTGACATTTCATTTAAGTAACTCATTTTCATTAGTTCTGACCAACAGTTTTCTGTGATAGCAGGTTTGGTTTAGACATAAAAGCAGAAAATTCTTAGAAAAATGACTAGAAAACTGACTGAAGGAGAAAGGGAGTGAGAGTGCCATTGTCAGGATCAGTATTCTATTGTTGTTAATTACTCCTATTGTATTTAAATATCATGTACCAAAATACTTCAGGCAGGCACATCAGAAATATTCAAAACAAAGAAGTGTCAGAGAAACTTTGCAAATGACAGTAAAGCTGAGTTAAGAAACCAGGACAATATCACCTAAAAGCTGCAGCCCAACCTGCTTTTCAATCCTCCTGCTCCTGGTGCATTGGAGGGCATTCCCCACAGAAATGCCTCCCAGAACCCTGTGGCTCCCACTGATGTTTGTCCCAACACACTCCATTCTTCCCCCAAATTATTCAACTCCTCTTTTCCCTGCTAAGGATAGTGCTGGGATGGTCACACTGCAGGAGAGGAGGCCAGACCAAGTCATTCAATTCCTTGGAAGGCCAGAGGAAAGTTTGGACTCTGAGAGCAGTGCCAGCACCTCTTGCCTTGCCACTGGTGTGAGAGACAGGACCTGCAGGGCAGAGTTCCCTTCCCTCCAGAGAGCAGCTGGGGAGGCAGGAATGCGATGGATGATTGTGTTTTCTCCTTTCCATGGCTGAGGCAGCAGCAGCAGCAGCTGGCAGGAATGGAGGGGCAGTGATTCAGCCTGGGCTGATCCTTTGTGCCAGTGTTGCCACTGAGAATTGATGCTCACACACTCAGAGCCCTCAGCCCACTGCCACAGCAAGCCCCACAAGCTCTCCTGTCTGTGCTTGCTGTCCACTGTTTTACCTGAGGAATGTCTGCTCCAGGCTCTGTGCTCTCATTCCAGCTTTCCCTCAGGCAAGGGTGGATAACTGAGGCAAGAAAACAAAAATTTGGCCCATTTTATGGGATTTTCCTGTTGCAAGCTGTGCCCAAATGGATTTAAAATGGCCCATAACAGCTGAGTGAATAAGGAATGTACTATTTATGCCCACTCAAGCTTTGCCCATGAAAGCTTTACCACATCACTCCTGATCATGGAAGAGTCCAGTCAAAGAATAAAATCTCCCTATTTTTCCTCTTTCTTTCAAAATTTGGGAAGTACAATTACTGACTTGTATGAACCAGATGGAGCCCCTCCTTGTTTTGTGCAAAATTTCCTTCAGTTTGCCCATAGCTAGCAGCATCCAAATAACAAAATCTACTGTTTCCCTCAGCTGAAACAAGAACAAATATTTATCTACTTAACACACAAAGAAACTGGAAACACTGAGAAGCTGAGTAGTTTTGCAGGCTACAGCACAATTTTACTGAAAGAACTTGACAAAACCAGTTCCTCTGCAACCAATACTTAATGACAAGACTACACACATTCATCATCTTTTTAATCTAAGCTTTGGCATATATGAAATATTGAAATAAACTGAGCTAAGAAACAAATAAAATATGCGTAGAGCCACAAATGGGCCTTCTTTTGTTTGTTTTCTTGATTTTTTTCCCCTACTTCCCACCTCTGCAGTGTCTGCCTGCAATGATTAAGTTGACAAATGAAGTCCTGACTACTAATTAAATTGAAAACAGCAGATATACAGTGACAGTGATCTCTCTCTCTCTCATACATCACCAGTAGCATTGACTGTGCATGGTTTTCCCTGCTCAGCAGAGCCCAGGGGTACAAAGCACAGCAGCTGACCTACACCCAGGTGGGAGGGAGGGAGCCACTGAGTGACTCCTCTGGCATATCAAGAGAGGACAGGAGAGTTTAAATGTGTAACCACCAAAGCCTGGACTCACCACTGTGCTGGTGCCAGCACTGAGAAATCTCTACTTTGGCTTGTCCTTTTTTTTTAGCCTGGCAGATGTTGGTTTGTCCTCTAGGACACTCCTCATAGCTCTGGTGGCTGGGGGTAAGCGTGGTGCTTTGTGCATCTGTATGCATGGATTGCTCACATCAGCCTCACAAACCTGCTCACAAACTCCCCATGGATCCTAGCAGTCCCATTTTGGGCATAGATTGCCCATGTCAGCCTCACAAACACCCCATGGATCCTAGCAGTCCCATTTTGGGCATAGATTGCTCATGTCAGCCTCACAAACCTGCTCACAAACACCCCATGGATTCTGGCAGTCCCACATTGGGCAAAAGGCAGTCAATACAAGGAGACAGAAATGAGAGGACACAGCCTTGAGCTGCACCAAGGGAAATACAAGTTGGATATTAGGAAGAAATTTTTTACAGGAAGGGTGATAAAATTTGGAATGTTCTGCCCAGGGAGGTGGTGGAGTCACCATCTCTGGATGTGTTTAAAAAAAGACTGGATGTGGCACTGGCTGCCATGATCTGGTTGAGGTGTTAGGGTATGGGTTGGACTCTATGATCTTGAAGGTCACTTCCAACCTGGACATTCTGTGAATTCTGTGAGAAGTAATGGCAGGAAATCTCTGTCATCCATTGGGATAGCAGTGAAGGAATCACTTTCCCTCCAAGAGGACAAAGGAAGGAAAGATAGATCTGGGCTGCAGTCATCCCTGCTTCCACCACCTGACCTTAACGGCCTCTTCTCACAATTGTAGCCATTCCTCAGACTGTCTACTGCCTAATGATTCTAAATCTACTGTCCTAATGATTCTCCTCATTCTGTGATGCTTTATTTCCACTCCCTTTCATCTCTATAACAGCAGAAATTTGAAAGCCACCCTGAATGCTTTGATTTTAAAGAAATTCTTGATGTATATGAGCTGTGAAAATCCTAATCCAAATCATCTCTGAAGTTTATGATTTAATAGCCAAAGAAAAATTTGTTCAGTTGCTCTCATTGCACCACCTGGTTTTTGTTGGGATGGTCTATGGGTTTTCTTCCAATATGTTTGCAGGAGATGACTCTCACAGACAAAAAATGCAAGTATTTGAAGTAAAAATGTCAACATGTTGATTTACCGATATAGAATATACATACATATAAAAATAGAAACGTATTTTATGACTGGTAATAATATAATTTGTGTTTCTATTTGAGTTAGTTGAGGGTGTTTCTTTTTTCCTCAATTTGGGTTAGTTCATTTTATTTCATTATTTAAGTACTGTCTTACAGAATTTTCTTTCTGGTTTTTTTTTCATTCACAATAAGCCACCCATACATTTCTTTCCTCATGAGAGAAAATACTTCAACAATATTTTCCACGATTTCTGAAAGGAAGAAAATTGTAACCAGCCAAACTCATTTTGATTGTACTAAGCTGACAACACCAAGAACAGTGACAGAATAAGAATCTCTTACCAAAAAAATCCGAATACCTCTGGTTGGTGTTCATTTTTGTCTTGCAGAATTTCCTTTTCATTTTGGAAAATGTAAGAAGTAATGTAACCAGTTGGTTTTTTTGTATAAATACAATTTTTATTTGTTTCCAGCAGGTCTCATCTAACTGAAGCCTTAAGTGAAGCTTTGGGGGTATTTAGGCATTCTTAAATGAAGGTGCAGGGTGACACATAATCACTCTGGCTGGAACATCTTTGGGTCAACAATTATTTTTTTTATTCAGTGTTCAACCAGAGCTTCACACAACAGGAGCTATGGTGGGCAACCAAAGCAGAAGCATAATGGCCAACTTAATCCAAGCCTCTTTTAGGAACATACCAAGTGAAAGCCTATTGTTTGCCCTTCTTTTCAGTCTCACAAGAAAGATGAACTCCTTTCACTCCAGGGAAACTTTTGCTGATGCACAGGATGGGAAGCTGATGAGACAGCTGGACCCATCCATGAAAAGTTGGAGAAGTGTCCATGCTATAAAACACCCCCAATCTTCCTCACACCTCTTTCTAACCAATTTATTTTGCCTCACTCCTATGCATAGAAATATACTTTGCCCTTTATTCACCCAGTTTCAAGGTTATACTCAAACACGTACTGGAAGATAAAAGCTTTAAATAATGTACATTCTCTCATTGTCCTTTTCATCGAGATCACAGGTGCATGACCTCGTCCCCCAGCACAAAAAGCTGTTGTCATGGAAACAGCTCAGGATGCCAACTTGACGACAACTGACATTCAAACCAGGAGGGACACCTTGTCTCCTGCCCTCCCCCACCAAAACAGTGCCTTCCAGCAGGGGCCAAATCTGCAGTGTTTCTCCCTGGGCAGGGCTGGGATGTGCTCTGCCCTGAGCAGGAGGTGCAGTTGGCTCCAGCTCCACATGGCACCACTGCACCCCAAAAAACCTGCCTTGGTAAAACAGCTAAAAAGAGCATCTTTTGCTTTCAGTGCTTACTGGGATGTAGAGGGGAAGAAAAGGCCACTTTTCTGAGTGGCCAGAACAGAGAATCTCATACCTGATCTCTCACAGTGCCACTAAATCTCTTCCTTTCAGAATGCCAACAGATCACTGCCCTCCTAGAGGAAAATCACTTCAGCACTCTGCATTTCCGTTTCCTGCATGTAAAATGGGGATAAGTGTACCTGTGGCAAGCTTCAGATAAAGAGCTTTCAGTAATCAGTATTGTAATCCATATTCTTTCTTATTCTATTTCCAGCTGTATCGATACTGTGGTATTTATTCACCATTTAGCTTTTCTAATTGAGTAATAAATAGTCCAGGAAGCAGGAGACAGACTTCTGGGCAAACATGTTGGAAAAGTGGATGCACATTCCAGAGAGAAATAAACTCAAGGGAAAGGTCTCTTATTTATATTTTTTTCCCCCAGGAGATTTAATTGGAATAAACTATATAGTTAAAACACACCCATACTCTTTGCCTCCTCCATAGCTAGGCATTGCAAAATGTGTGAAACGTGGTACACAACTTCAAAGGAAAAAAAAAAAACAAACAGGTTTGCATATACATATATATCTACTCACATATATATATAAAAATAAATAAATATGTATCACTGTGGCTGGGGGAAGGGAAACAAAACACACACAACAGCATTTACTTTCCTGGAGGCTTGTGCATATTCTCGTGCCTGAATGCTGTCTTGTGATCTCTACATAACCTTTGAAACACAAGTGCATATTTCACCCTTGCAGACTAGCACAACCATTTTTTTGTCATTCCAATTTCATTTCCAGTGTGGTGTGGACTGCGGGCTCAGCAGTCACTGGAGTCTGAAGTGACTCTTGGGACCTCCTCACTGTTCTATATGCAAATGGCCCTGCACCTGGGCAGCCGAGCGGGCTTGCCGACAGTTTAGTTATGCAAATCTGATTGATCGAGAGCATATTGCAGAAGAACACACGCAGGCCTGAGACACTGGCAGCTATATTTCACTGGCTAAATTCCCGAAGAAAGGCAAAAAAAATTAAATGCCAAGCATTTTGATGCATATTCCTATCAACCCCTGAAGTGCTCTAGCGTTTATTTCGGTGTGTTTTCAACACTTTGCTTAAATGTTGTTAATGCAATTTCTTGTGCTGTTGCTGAATTCACAGAAAGGCTTGTTTTTCTGTGGTTTTGGTGGGGGTTTTTTGGGGTTTTTTTTTTTTTCTTTTTTTTTAAAAAACAACCCTCAAAAAGACCCAACAACAAAGGGACAAACAAAGACCTGAAACAACAACAAAAAATAGTTTACTATGATGTCGCAACACAATAGGTCTGACAGTTTATTTGAAATTATTTTCCAGGTAAATGGAGTAAATGCAGTGTTAAAATATAATTAGGTCTTACAGTACAGAGGAGTGGAAAGAAACTGATGTACTGGCACAAGTTGCCCAGACTTTATTCTTTCTGCAACAAAAGGTAAAACAAACACAGGGAATGTAGATTACATATTGTCACCCAATGTCGAAAGCACTTCTTTCTATTTACTAAACACACTGTATAAAAATGCAGGGAAGGAAAAGAAAAAAGAAGACAGAAAATAAAAGAATCATCTGGGATCAGCTTAAAATAATAAATTCATTTTTTATTTAACAGAAAAAGAAGAAAATGAAAGAAAAAATGACAACCCACCTATGTGTGAGCATGTGGAAACCTCTAATAGAGAACACGCTTCAGGCATCAAGTTAATCTCAGTTTATTGCATACAACTGATTTATCTTCATTTATAAATGAGTGGTGAGCCCTGGTTCTAATATTTGCATTTCTTGTAGTTGTGTTTATGTACTTTAATGCCTTGGGGAGCCATTCATGGTGTTGAAATAACATGATTTTTATTTTCTTTTCCCCTAGTTTTTCCAACAGCAGATACAGACTATTTCAATGTTTGAACACTGTTAAAGCCACTGGGAAGAGACATTAAATGAGACTTTTCAGTCACTCAATTTATCTTTTCCAAGTCACATTGTGATAGAGGTTTTCAACAAGAGGGCCAATCAGACTAAATTCAGAATATACATTTTAATTGATTTGATGTTGGCAGGGGTTTTTTTGTTTGTTTGCTTATTTGTTCATTTGAAAGAGTCTCTGCTCAGGCAAGTTTTGGGGTTGGTGGTTCCACAGCTAAGAACTTACAGTTGCACAGATCCCAAAGCAGAGAAGAGAAAGAGTCTCCAGTGGTATGGCTAAAATGACCAATGCAGCAGAATCTGCTCTCAGTTGGAGCCACGAAGCTTTCCACAAAACAAATTGTTACAATAGGCCACTAGACAAACACCTAATAGTCTTGTCCTAGAGGATATGAATTCACAGAAACTCTCCCAATAAAACATATTTCCATTGGGAATCAGTGCATAAAGTTCCATACTTCAGAATACTTTTACATAAACAGCAATTAAAATATACATCATATGATTTAACCATAAAAGAAAAAGTATGTGATTTTTAATCTCAGAGTTAAATCTGCCTGAATCTCCAGAGGACTGTGCACAGAACAAAATTCCTTGGTAACAGAAGATTGTCCAAAAACACTCTTAGAAATCCCCCTGAGAAATATAGTTAAAATTTCTAGAGAGAAGCCCAAGTTATATACAGGACTTGAAAAGCCAAGCAACCCTGCTGGAGCAATGTTAGAGCACATCTTAGTGAATAGAAAACATTTCTCTGCACGTTAAGTTGTATTGCCTTTGGCAGAAAGTCTTCAGCTGCAAATTTGTCCAAGGAATGACATACAGTACACATCAGAGGAGTAATGAAGGAAAGAGGCTTAGATGGGCACTTTGCAGCTGATGGGGAGCTGTTATTGAGCCTTGTCTGCTGCATTCAGCAAAAGGGGGGGGGGGAAAAGCCCAACTGAAACAGAGGGACCATCTTTGTGTGTCCCTAACTCTTGCTACCATCTCTTTAAAATAAATAATTAAATAAATAGTGAAAAAAAAAAAAAAAATAGCCATCTGACAAGCAAAGCCTAGCCAGAGGGTCAAAAATGAAGATCCTGGGAAAGGTCAAGTTTAATCTCTACCCACGATGCCCTAGTGCATCCCTCACAACAGCTGACTAACAAAAGGGGCTCAGCGCTGTGACTGACAGAATTCTTAATTGTATCCACTCATTCATGACAATTTGATTAAAATATTACGCCAAAGTCTCACCCCCTGTTTGCTTCGATCCTCCAAATCTAATTTTGAATTTTCAGAAAGGAGATTACCTCCACAAGCATGACTGGGATGCTATTAACTTCTACTTAATCTTTATTACTGATGTGAATTTAACATATGTATGGCTTCGTCTCGCTCCTGTTGTTTTCTCTCTAAAGTAACGTCTAGGCAATATACAAGTGGCGGACATTAATTTTCACTTTGATATTCTGTCATGCCAAAGCTCATACTTTCATATGAAAATTTAAAGATGTACTGTCTTAATACCATGACACAATTAGACTGCATTAAGAAAAAAAAATAAAAAACTCAAACATGCATTTGCTTCCTCCAGTCCCCACCAAAGAAAAGAAAAAAGCTGAACAGACTTCAAAAGTATTATAACTTTTCACTGTTATCTCAAGCTATAACCCCTTCATTATAGGAGCTGTTCTAAGGACTGGCTAAAACCAGTAAATTCTACTTAATGTCAATAATGCTGTGGTGAAGAAGTCAAGGAAGCAGTCAAAATTTCTAACCAATTTGGATCATTCCCAAATTATGAAACTAGTAACTGAATATGACCATTGTTACCTGTGTTTACATTTCAAAATATATTTGAATAAAATATGTGATTTAATCTTCAAGATGTTTACTCTACTCCCACACTCCTTCTCTCCCCACAAGTAAGACAAAAAATTGACAGAACCAGCTGCAATTATGTTTACAGGAGTATTCACAAACCTATTGAACATGAAACGTTTCTAATAAATAATCTGGTCTGGAAAAGAATTCCACTAAAAACATTAATTTATTTCCTTCCCTTTCCCCCAGAGGATCAGAAAAATACCTTTTGATATCTTCTTTTGCGAGATATTTTTCATCATTTCTGCCCACATCTACTTACTTTTATTGTAAAAAGAGAAGCCATAAATTAATCATCCTAAATTCAGATGCAGCGGCTTCCTAATTTGTCTGTCCAACTGCTGCTCCCATCAGCAGGGGAGTATTTGGACCTGATTCAAACTCGAGGGAGGATATCACCTCTAGTCATTTAACATGTATGCCACTTACAAGGAGCTGTAGAACTACCCTAAGTGTCTCAAATTCCATACTACCTGAACAATGAGTGATAGACTGATATCAAGGAGTAATGGCTGGAAGAGGCTTCTCAGAATCCTTTTCAACATTTCATACATTTTGCTCAAATAAATATTTGCAGTACTGTTCAGAATTTGATTTTCCAATCAAGGAAAAGATTGTTTGTCTGTATTGAAACCTTTTCCAGCATTTCCCCAGGACTGAAATGATACTCACACCCAAAGTATTTAAGACACTTTTACCACCTGTGTGTGTGGGACTACACTCATATTCTCTCTAGCTTGTTCTTTCTGTTCCCAACACTGTCATGAGACACAAGAACCTCTAGACAGGGAACAGCAGCACAGTAAAGAGCTTCCATGTCTTGCAACAACTTTCAGATTTTCCTAAGTATTCCCATTGCAGCTGCAGAAATACAAAAATTTTCTGAAGTTGTGTCATGACTGTGATAATAATAATGAACACTGAAAATACAAATCTCAGTGTTCCATCCAAGAGAAATCCCTACTTCAACTGATTTCACTACAGCTTTTACAGGATTGATACATAAAGGATCATGTCACAGTTAGAAAAAGGAATGTGCAAAGGATCTGCCAATCTCATCCTCAAAAAGGACAGTCCTCCCCAGTTCCAAATCTCATGATTTTTTGAACCCTTGGTATGACAGTACAAAGTACTGAGACACAAAATCTTCTCAATGCCATCAGGAGTACAGATGTAACAGACTGAGCACATCATGGTCACCTTCCCTACCCAGCAGTGACCCAGGAAAGGGTGGATATAAACTTCAAAGTGCGATTGTGATCTCTGCTCGTCCCTTGCAAATGGACAGTGGATCTCCTGCACCTTCAAAGACCAAAAATCAGTTTCTTGTTAAAAAGGCAGTAAACAAAAATGTACACATTTCCTTCTCTGAGGACACAATGTTTTCTGGGAGCTTTCTGGATAATACAGACCAGAAGCTGAGCAACACAGCTGTATTGCAAGGGCAGACTGTGCAGGACAGTTTTAACAGACAGTAGCTTTGCTTGGTTTAAGGACACATTACTTGCTCATACAGAGATATCACTAGAGGTGCCTTTTCTTTTGCCAGATATTTAACAATTGTAAAATAATCAGTTTTCCCAGCTGTCTGTCTCCCAGTTTTCAGTAAACCACTGCTGGGAAGACACAGACTGCCTGTGCAGACAGAGCAACACTGGGATCTCCCCTGTAGCTCCCATAGGCACAGGGTCACTCAGCACATTTAGTGACACTATCAAACACTCCAGCTTGCTTTGACCCCCTCTCTCCAAGAAAATGCATCTCCAGCCACTCAGCCTCCTCCACAAGCTTTCTACAGCACAAAAGTCAGCAAAGCAGCTCCTCTGTTGCCACGGGACCAAAGTATCTAAACCCAAACCTGGCTCCTAGGTTTGAGCAAGTGTGGTTGCAACAGGGCAGGGTAATAAAGTCACCAGGCACTGTCTCAAGGATTCAAGTGAGGGAGGAAAAAGTTTTCTGTCTCTGAGGGAAGGGAACCCTCACCATACATGGCCCTCGTGAGGCCACAGGTTCTGCCTCAGGACTCTCAAGTGAAAAATCCCTCCAATAATAAAATTAAGTCCTTCATATTGTTTCACCCTGATTTTGACATGGGCAGTGATTATGTCAAAAAGTTAAATCTACATGCAACACAAAAATCACGAAGCGTGGAGGGAGAGATGGCCACTTGCAGCACATCAAACCACATTTCTCTCACAAAGCTCTGTGGAAGGTGGCCACTTTGTGGTTAGCTGCCCACAGTCCTGGATATCAAACTGGAACCCACTTCCTACAGCTCCAGCCTACTGAATGCCAAATGGAATGTCCCACATCACCTAAGACATGTCCTCAGAGAACTGCAGCTAAAGGCTCACAAGATCTGGTTCTTCCCCCATCCATCTCTAAAATCAGAAAGGGGATTTTTCCTTGCTGAAGTCTTTGCAGTTTTCTTCCTCATCTCCTAAGGTCATGGAATATTACAGGAGTTGTGGAATTACAGCAACAAAACTATGGATAAACACTTAGTCATGCTGAGCCTCACTGCAGCCAGCAAACACATTAATGCAGTGCTTGCTCCAACATGCCTGAGCTCCCCACTAGGTTTCTCCACTGGACAACTGGTGGTGAGAGGAAAAATAGTCAAAAGGTTAATGGGAGCATAAATAAATAAATAAATAAATAAATATATAGCAGCAGATTGAAGAACCTAAGGCTTAAATAAAGAGGTAGAGCATCCTCCTGTAAGGTCCAAAGACAGAGAGTGGAAGCTATATATACCAGGGTTTTAAAGTTTCCAGGTTATTACTTCTAAATCTTTTTTGCCACCATAAACACAGAAAAACTTCACTGATTTTCTGCACTGGAGGGGATCACCACGTCTTTCCATACCTGGTGGCTACCTACCCTTATAGGAATAATCTCAGGTGTTAACTCTTTGATGGGGTTTACTTGAAACAAGGAAATAAAAACCAAACAAACCACCTCTCCCTCCCAACACATATCTCTAGATGTCCATTCCCAGTGCAGAGGCAGGAGCTTCATTAGGAATTTCTGTCTGTTTGATGGATAATACTATTATTTTTGTAAATATATCTCTGAGTTTTCAGTTTATTGCTGTTCTATCCAAAGGACTGAAATCAAATTGGGGGGAAAGAGAATGGGACACCCTGCAAACACTCCAAGCTCCAAAGCAAACTTGACAACTCCTTAGGAATTCCAACCATCTCCTGAATAACACCAGCCTGTTTTCTGTTCACTGCATGCCAAATGGTTTCCTGTCATTTCCAGGAGGATTTTTTCTTTTTTTTTTTTTACCAGTTCACAACTGCCTTCTATTGTCAATGCTGTGAATAGCCAACAATGATTTAAAGTGGTGGGCTCCTATCAGCATTGTTCTCCTGTTCAGAGGCACAGAGAACAAGAATACATCTATGTTTTCCATACAGTGTAGAAAAATGCAATTCTCTGTTTAGTGTCATATCAGCAGCTCGTGTCCAATTCACCACCATGGGCAATGAATGACAGGCTGAGTGAGCTGTCCTTCCTGACAATGTGACCAAGATATCTGTGGTCCACACTGCTATATCATTTTTCCCCTTTCCAAAAAAATATTGCCAGAGAAATCTATTTTTGTTTCTTTATTAGTTTCTTTATCTAAATACAAAGTAGAGATAAAAATGAAATTGAGTTCATTAAACAAGCTGCAAATAATGTCTTGATAGCACAGGAAATGTTACATTCCCCACAGTTTAACATTGCAGCATGTGCTCTCAATGGAGCACGGATTTCTTTATAATACTAATAAAAATGGCTGTAGTCCCATTCTTTCAACAAAGGCTTCCCCCCACCCTGGCAATTCAGTAGAATATATCTTATTTTCTAGCGTAAAAAGAAGCCTTTTTTTTTCTTTATAGGTAGCAGGCACATCACAGTTAACAATATGTAGCTGAAGGGTGATTAACTCCAGGTACCATAGGTCTGGAACCGGCAATAAAGAGGTAGCTTGGAGCTGTGCACTGAAAACAGCATTTATTCAAGAGAAGAGGAGAAATGAAACAAAAGTTTGACAATGTTGGAAAAGAAATGTAAGAAATAGGCTGAGGCAGCTATGGCACAGCAATGATTTACATGCTGCTAATGTACAGTGCCTGTATGTTGTGTTCAGGACAATATTTAAATAAAAGCAGCCTTAGCCTTGGCAGCCTGTGTATTAACACACTGAATTTATGTTGCCTCCAAGGTAAAGAGCATCTTCTTATTGTAACATATACAGGAATTACAGTGTCGAGAGCATTTTTGGCAGTATATTCCACCTTAAGCAGAGCTTACTGGATTTGTTTCAATTTATTTTTATTTTTCCATCATTTCTTGAGTGTTTTCATTTGTTTATAAGTTGTTGAGTATGACGATAATTTTTTTTTTTTATTTCTACTGCTTCAGACTTTAAAATATTTCCAGCAGAGGAAAAAAAAACAAATTTACAGAGGCAGCAAAGGAAAGTAGAGGTTTTAGCTTAACAGATGGTTGGAGTTGATGGAGTAGGGGTGTCCAGGCTGAAGATCTGTGGCACAAGAGTTTTCCTAGCATGCCATGGATAGCTTTATATGAGCTGCAGGCTGGTGCTGTGGAGAACAGAGTCTCTGAGCAGGCCTTTTGACACTCTGCCAGCATCAGTGTCATCTCTGTCTTGATCCTCCTTTGCTTCTTACATGGCTCTCCCAAAACTATCTGAGCTGCCAGGTAATGTTGGTCATAGGGGGATCTTAGCAGCTGGCTGTTTTGTGACAAATGACACAGAATCAGCAGTAGTACATGACCTTTATGGATTCTGGCTGTCTCTTAGAAGTATGTGAAATATTCACAATGAAACACAAAACCTACTTGAAATTCAAGTTGCTCCTCAGACAATTACTATGGAACCAAAAGACCTAACTGCCCTGTATTGGTAAGATATTTATATTTCTGCTGCCCCCATAAAGTTCTCTGCCTTGTGCATCATTATAGAAAATAACAAGAAGTCAGAGGTTTTTTAAGTACAAGGCCTGTCCTAGGTGACTGTCTGAAGTACAGATGAATGGCAGTGAAAAAAGCAATCCCAAAGGTAGCAATATGATCTGGAGGCACAGCCTTGGAGCCGAGGTGTGAAACCCTTCAAACTCAGCCAAAATAAACCACTGCTACTGTGGAGGGGCAATGTGGGGGAAAGGCACATAAAATTCAGGCATTAGCTCAGAAAAGCAACTGCAGCATTTGCTACAAACTTCTGAACAAAGCACACTGCATCAACAATATGAGTAAATCATAACATCTTCTGCCTCCCAGAGCAAAAACGTTCATCATGTTAGGTCCCTCTGGACATCTGTCATCCTCCACAGCATGGAAAAGGGTGAGTTTTAGATCAACAGACTCCAGCTCTGCCAGATCAACTGTAAGGAACTCAGTGACATACTTCAAGGGCCTCTTCTTCCTCTTTTTTTCATGTGACATGCCCTCTTTCCAATTTAACTGAGAGTAGGTTATCCCTGTCCAAATTCCTTGTGCTAATATTTAGCATCACAGGTAGAGGATATAATTCTGGGCATTAAAAGGTTGTTGTAGGGAAATCAACAATCCCACTAGGTTTAAGACTTCTCCATGTGCTGTAATATGTCTGGTAGGATAACAGGGAAGATAACAGGAGGACTGGAGTTCTGTGTTTGGCAGTTAAAATTCAATAGGATTGTACAGTCTCTTATATAACTTGATAAAATGCCACCATAGAAAGTGAAGAATATGGGCCTGGGGCAGATGGATTTTTTTATTTAAAGACATCAACAGTAACACAAAAAAAGAATTAAAAATTGTAATAAATAGCTGCCTCTGCAAGAGCAGAAAAAAATTTCTTCTGCTCTGATGTCTGGGTGACAACTTGGACTTCAATCCAGGGGTTCCACAAACTCCCTCACCTTCCCTCCTTCCAGCAATTAGGAAGATATAAAAGACTATACCTTTGCCTCCATTGACAAAAGAGTTGATTTTATCACAAGACAATTAACATACTTCAGCAACACTCCCACAAAGGCATGGGACAAGATTCTTATTTAAAACATGATATAGGCAAAATCAACACCATAGCTAGCACCAGTTCCTTCCAATAAAGCTTCATTGCTTTGCTTCCAAAAGGATCTTGCAGAGGAAATAATAAATGCTGTCTATGGCATTACAAACATAATCCATGTTTATATTGATCTGTACACTCCAGTCCAGGCTTGAGAGCCCTTTTAGATACTGTTGTCATTAAAAGATCCTGCAGTCACTGCAACACTTACTCCCTCAAATAAACTAGAGGTTTTCTTCCCAAATCATGTTGTGTTCATCAGGCAGAGGCTCACAGATTCTTGGGGAAGGTGCAAAAAGAAAAGGTATGAGGTAAGGCAAAATCTATGCAGATAAACTGACCTCCAGAGTGAAACACAAGTTTAAAAAAATATTTTCAGATAAACTGATGCAAGAGAATATGAAGTCAATGCACAAACACAAAATGCATGCTGACTATAATATGATATGATTTTAAATATTCCTTCAGATGAGGTTTTAATAACACTTTAAAAGCCCTGACATCCCTGTCAAGGTATGTCCACATTATTAAATTGTAAAGCAACTGTCTTGCTCATAGAACAATCCAAACTGGAATCCACATAGTGAACAAAGCCAAGGACAACAGCAGAAGTGAGCTGTGGTTTGATGATGTGCTGGGATGTGCCTGCATCAGCTCTGACAAGTCACACCTTCATGCAATTCATCTTCAGCACACTGAAAGATGGACAAATAAATACCAGGCAAACAAAACCTCTGCGAGGAGGAGGCAACACTGACAAGAGCATCACCAGGACAAATTTCCCAAGTCACTCCCAGAGCTAAACACCAGAGTTACAGTAAGTGAGAGACAAGATGATGATCTGTAAAATCCTTCTGTTGCTGTGTCAAGTGAATGCAGTGGCACCATTTCATGCCTGCATTCCAGCCAGTGTTTGGGCTTTTCTCCACCCTTTTCTGAGGCCCATTCTGTCCTCTGTTATAACTTCCTGCTTTCCTCACCTATACATCATTTACATCCCTTCATCTTAACCTGATAATAATCAATTTCTAATCCAGGAACTTCATAATTATCATGGATTGATTTCTTTTTGTACTCTGCAATTCAGTTCCCCATTCTTCTGTTGTTTCACACACTCCCCATCTTGTTACTATACTTCCCAGCCTTCTGCTTTTCCTTCTTGCACTTCAGCTCTGTGTTGTAGATACAAATACAACTGATTTTGCTTTTATCACCTTTACTTAGGACCATTATGATGCTTGCAACATATTTTTTTTTACTTTTCCAGCTTGGTGTGCTCAAAAACCTTATATCATGCAGCCTTGTATTTTCCCTGGCAAACTGGCCAAGCTTCTTAAGATTACACTAAATTTGTCCCAGCCAGTCAGAACAGAAACCAGACTTTACCCCTTCTGTTATCTGAGCTACTTCCTGGTTCACCTGCATGGAAGAGCCTACATAACGAATTTCATTACAGCCAATGAATCTGCTTATTTTCTAAAGTTTCTCTCACATCTGTTCTGATGGGATAGCATAATGCTTGAGACCCTCCAGTGTGTTGAGACTGAAAGTTTTTCTATCTCCTTCACAAATACTTTCCATTTGCATCTGCTCTTGGTCACAAAGTGCTTTAGTAAAAAAAAAAAAAAAAAAAACCAACCCAAAACTAAGAAAGTATTCATGAACTTTCAGCATTTCCCAATTTTGAAATGCATCACAGATTGCAGGAGCACACTGGCAGACCTCAAGAAAGTTTGAATTAGTCCTCTCCGCCCTCCATGCTGCTATGTCCAGGTTACATGGGACCTGTTTAAATACCACGTATTATATTGCCCAAGTTGGGAGACAACAATCCCCTAACTTGCCCCAAAAAACTGAATAATCATGTCAGGATTCAAAGTGAATGGAGCATGTAATGTTTCCCTCATGTTCCCATCAATTTTTTGTCTTTTGTCAGAAAATTCAAGCAAGTTTGAAGCCCCGCAGTTCTGACTGCTCCATGTGACTCCTCATGTGATCCAAGGAGAACTGGAAGGCAGCAGAAATCCAAGCCTTTCCCAAGTCCTGCATTAAATGAACAAGGAAACTTCTGTGTGCTTTGCTGCCTGCAGGGCAATACCCCTGTCTGCAGCACTGTGTCTCAAGCTCCAGGATGCTTTCTCACACATCTTTATTCTCTCCTTCCCAGTTCCCAGGATGGTGCAGAGCAAGGCTTTGGGAACTGTTGAGAGCAAAGGAGTTGGAGGGGGGAAAGGGCTACAGAGTATTGATACTGCCAATGGCCAGCAGCTGTAATGAGAGAGAAAAGACAGCTGAGGTAAGAAATGCTTAGCCAAACTTTCTGCACGTAGAACAGGCAACCTATTTACTTTTAAAGGTTAACAACAACACAAAAGACTCTAAAGAGGTAAAATTAGGAAGATGGATATATGTCTTCAATAACAAGTGGACTGGTATGACCCTGGCAACGTCGAGCTCCCTCCAGTGCCTTTTTCTCTGTCGTCTTGGATATCACTTATTTTAATAACACATTTACTGATGAGAGTAAAACTAATGTACCATGAAGAGAAGGATGGAATAGAAGGCATCTTATTTGTCAATATATCATCACTGTCACTCTGCTTTGGTAATAAGGTGAGGTATGAACAGCAGTCTGATTTTCAAAAACACCATGCACCAATGTCTCTTCATTTTCATCTGGAAGTGTGGGAGATCAGAAGTGCCAAAAAAAAGTCATATTTATTGCTTTTTTCTCCCAAAACTTATAGATCTGTTGTTAATAACTTTATCCATTTGAGATGAATTTTATAATCTATTAAAATAAAATATTTCTTTTTAAGATTCTCATGATTCTAACATTATATTGATATTTTCGGGTACTCTCTGTATAGTACAGCTTATGCTAATAAGGCTGCTATTATTTTTCAAAAAGCACAGATTCTCCAGTTGGAAAAAAGAGTTTGAAAATACAGACTTTGAAAACAGGTAGTACAATATTTTCCTTCCTATCTTGGAAGTAAAGAGATTTGACTCATGATTTTTGAAAATCTGAGGTCAGGAACAATTGGCAGATTGTTTTACTAAACCACAAAGTAATAATAATAATCAAAATCTTAGACAAAAGTTATGCTGTTGCTACTACTGAAGAGAGATTTACCTCTATTTCCCAGGGATTACCAATATAATAGTCTTTAATAACCTGCAATTGTCAGACAAGCATGTTTTATTCCTACATTTTTACAATAGCCCAAAAGTGCCAAAAGCATTTGCATTTATCTTCAACCAGTGAAGTAGATAGCAAGACCAGAAGGAGCTTTATCTAACAATAGCTCTGGTGCCTTACAATTGTCTTAAATATTTCAACAAAGAGATACCTCAGTGTATTTCCCTGGCTACCAATGATTTGCCAAAGGTCAATAACTTTAGCTTTAAAACCCAACTGATTCCTAAAGCTTTTCTTGCTGTTGAGAGATTAATCCAGACTCTTATAAACATATTTATGAAATAAGAGCAAGGGACTTCAGCCTGGCAGTTTGGAATATAACACCATTTTGTATCTATATTATTTTTGGGATTAGAAACCATTAATTTCTAAAATTGTGCTGTGGAGCATAAGTGGCAACAGCTGCAGCTATCTGTTTGCTGTCTTTCCACATGGGCTATTTTCTGTGCAAGATATGCATGAAGAACACAAATGAATGGGGTGCTACCTCTTTAGACAGGGCCTGGCAAATTTAAAATAAAAAAACTAAAAAGCATGAACCATGTTTGCCTTTAAATGATGAACTTAGCTGTTAATAAAAATGGCATCTTAAGGCAAGTCCTTACACACTTCCTGTTTCTGTAATCAATTCTTCTTCATGCACAAACTAATACAATGCCTCTTCTTATTATGTCACTACTGTACACAAAACATTTCATGCATAAAATATTAATCCCAGACACAGGTTTTTGAGAGAATGATTGTACTGGCTAAAGGAAGAGAGAGAGAGAGAGAGACAGGTTTCTGAATACAGCTCCAGTAATGCTTTCCAGTCCCAAAACAAAACTGCAACTATATATAAGCCCATGGCTTTTCAATAGCACATAAAAGCAAATCTTTGGACAGTTTAATGATGTGGACAAGATGACTGAGAGAATCAGAATGAGACACACCATGTGTCCCATTCAAATTTGAGCTATAGAAACCCAAAATAAACCAAAACTCAGTTGCCTGTGTATTCTTTGTACTTTACTTTTCACAAAACTTACCTTTTTAAAGAATTTATTCCAAAGTGAATCTGGGAAAAGTAAAAGTTTTGATTCTTGCCCACTAAGGGGGAGAGAGGGGGGGGATGGAAAAAAAGGGGGGAGAAAAGGAAAAAAATAACCTCAATTAACTCAGCCTTTAAGTCTTCAAAGGATTTTTATTGTTAAGAATTGTCACTCCTTATTTCACAAGTTCAGAATACTGCATTGTCAGTAAACCATTCATTCAAATATAAATACCTAACACACAGTAATTTAATTAGGAGAATCAGGCACGTCTCTGCTTCTATTCCTTGCTGATAATGTTATGGGTTATGTGAACTCTGCCCAGATCCAGACCTTGGCTGGACCAGGCTTTTCCCCATGGTTCACATTTCCTTGGCAGTTGAAGCCACAATGCAGGGGGAGAAAAGGTGCAATCGTTTCTTGCCTTAATGCTGAGTCAGAACATAGCTGAGGTCTTACAGCATTAGGACAATTTCAACTCCTTCAGTTTAGATCTAACCCCAGATCTGCTGTTTAAGGAAGGGACTCATGAAAGTCTTCTGCCTTCCACAGAAAGACCATCCTCAAGAGCTAATTACTCAGGGCTTCATCCAAACCATTACTAAATATTTTGCCTACTGGAACCTCATTTTCTTTTCTTGCCAGAGAATGTTGCAGTCTAAGAGGCCTGAAAACTCTGTAAAGAAATCTTTTCAAAGAAGTCCCTCTGCTGCCAGTGGGATAGTTCACCTGAATAAAGAGTTATAAGCACAACAGAGGTCAACAACAGACTATATTTTTCAGTAGATACAACTTTGCTAGACTGCAATCACTGCTGATAATCCCTCTGTGGTGGATTGACCCTGGCTGGATACCAGGTGCTCACCAAAGCCAAGTCTCTCACTGCCCTCCTCAGGTGGACTGGGGTTTCCTTGGTCTAGATTAGGACAGGGACCCTGATCCAGCACAGGCTCCCTACAGGGTCACAGCCTCCTTTGGGCACCCACCTGCTCCCTGTGGGCTCCTCCAAGGGCTGCCAGTGGATCTGTGCTCCCCTGTGGTCCTCTAGGGCCAAAGCTGCCTCACCATGGCCCTCACCATGCCCAGAGCACCTCTTCCCCCTCCTTCTGCACTGACACGAGCGTCTGCAAAGCTGCTCCTCTCACACATTCTCACTCCTCTCTACAGCTGAAGTTGCAGCCGTGCAGAAACTTTCTCCTCTTTCTAAATATGTTGTCTGAGAGGCACTACCAACATCAGCTGATGGGCTGAGCCTGTGGTGGCTCCAGCTGGCATTGGCTGCCCTGGCACAAGGGGGAAGCAGCTCAGAGCTTCCCCCAGAAGCCAGCCCTGTACCACCCTCCAGTACCAGAAGCTGGCCACACAAACCCAAAATACTCCCTTTGGAATATGCCAGGCAGCTCTTCTCTTGTCTCATTGCCTACAGCCTCCAGATCCTTCTAGGTATTTATTTTACTCTTTTTTTTCTTTACAAGCAATTCTCTCCATCTTCCCCTTTCCATCTCTGTCATTCTCCACTTGCTGACCTCTGAGGTCGTACACTGCAGTCCCAGAATGGTTTGTGGTGCAGTAGTTGTGGTTTCACCTCTGGACTGTGAAGTAGTGCCTTGCACACACAGGCCACAGAAGGCCTCATATTAAATAGAAATTAAAGGCTTCTCTGCAATATGAATAACCTTACACTGAGCAGAGGCATGTACTGCTGGAACAAAAAACCCACTTGTGCTCAGTGTTGGGTGGGAACAATGTCCAATTATAGGCTTCTCTTGCAAAATAAATTAGAACTTCAGTGAGGGTATCCACTAATTATCTCCCAGAAAAAAAGGGATTTAATTTGATGTCAGTAGGGCTAAAGGAATATTTAGCTCCATCATTTCTGTATGAAATGATGCTATAAGTCCTGCTGTATCAAGATGCTAAGAAGTGCTTAAATAGCCATGGTCCTACACAGTAAACTTGCTACCTTTTGCCATTTGGAATAATGCATGGAATATTTCCAAAGCTGCACCACAGGATTAATTACAGACTCATCACAGAATTCTAAAACCACAGTACTTAGGCAGCTAAGCAAAAGCAGTTCTCTAATAGATTTAATCAACTGTATGGTAAACCCCAAAAGCAGTAGATGTGATGTAAAAAGAGATCAATGAATTTGAGTAGGCTGTGATTCGAGTCACCAGGCTTTTTTCGTGGTGAAAAAGAAGCACTGATTTATTACATGCATCTCCCTACAATATTCTAAATAAAGTGTTTAAATATAATTTAAAAGTACTTAAAAGTGACAAAACTCATGCTTCTTTTATATTAAAGATTGAAAAATAAATAGCTTTTTTAACCTACTAAAGGTGATCTTCCTTGCCAGAAGGACTCCTACCAGGAAATGCAAGGGCAGTTTATCTGAAGCTTTTCTAACTGTTAGATGTTATAAATGTCACTCCTTACTGCTGGCACCAGGCTGCCATTTAGCTCTCAGTACAGAGAAAAGGGAGTGCCCTTTCCTAAATTTGTTTAAGTGTCTAAGGCCATTAGTTTGGTCTCCTGGTCTCTCACATATAGTACACTATTTTATAGCACAAACAAGTGCACTAGCACAGCCAAACCCTCTTAGAACCAATTAAAAATAAACAGGACCCGACCAAACTCCCTGTCAGCTAGCAATTAGCTGGCTGCTTTGATAATCCTGTTACAGAAGGGGTATCAACAGAAATTCAATCACTCAAAAAATTAGTAATATACCAAAGGCTAAGGACATATAGACAAAGCAGTTCTGGACCACAGGAAGGTTAATTTTCTCTCCCTTTCAACACCCTCTCCCCTCCCTCAAGAAAGGGAGATAGAACCAGGCCATTTCTCCTTCTAACATGCTAAAGCTTTCAAATAGCTCCCAGGCATTTTCCAAGCAGTTGTACAGTGTTTGCTTGCCACTTTCAATTAAACATGCTACAGCAGTCTGATATCACTGGGATCTACTAATAGGAAGAGTTTATTTAAGTGTTAAAACTCCAAACAAAGAACAGTCCACAGAGGTCTGCATTTTCTGGATAAGCACTGAGGCAGTTTGTAGAGACAAGAACAGGGAGAACAACATAAAGCACTAAATGCTCTGTCTATAAAGTCTCCCAACATTTGGTGAATGCAGATAATTTACTGCATATCAGCAAAATCTAGATAATTTACTGCATGTCATCAAAATAATCGACTTGTTGGATTCCATAAAATTGCAGCTAGCTTTGTGCATCTCCTTGGAAGCTGTAGGTGTCTTGAGAAGCAAATTATTAGAAGTATTTGAGCCTCTGGCAGATTCAGTCACCACCGTATTTAACCAAGTTCCTTTCTCCATATGCTTTGATTAAATGGAAGTTTTTCTGGTTGGCCTCCCTTCCATTTTAACATTGTGTTTTTAACTATTTTGATATACCTAAAAGGATCAAAAGTAGACCAAAATACAATTTATTCCTGGACCTCTCTAAATGGGGCAGAGTGAGCAGCTTCAAGGTGGGAATAGAGATCAGAGAAAAAGTGGGTAAAAGGAAGAGAAACAGGACTGATTGGGAAACTGGTATGGAAGGAAAGAGGTGGTAAAAGTAGAATGGAAGGGCTTGATAACTGGAAAGAAGCTGTCAGGGGAAAGGGTTCTTAAAAGTTTGTGTTTTTTAAACCAAGGGTGCAATTAATTCTGTCCATGAGAGAGCTGGACTCCAATTCCTTTCAAGCACTTTTAAAGTACATTAAGGTTCTCACCAGAGTCAAGTATGGACACTGAACAGAGTTGTTAATTTAACCAGGTATTTATCATGTGTCTCCATGAAGTTTGGCCTCAGCATCACACACCTTGATCTATTGGATGCTACTGCTTTGACTTGCAAGGTGTTTCAGGATTAACTTAACAGCAACATTCTGAAGACCACATGAACAGCAAACACATCCAGAAGACCTCCAAACCTTCTTGATCAGCCCAGAGAGAAGTTTTAATCAGTTGCTTCCTTTTCCAAATAGTGCCTTCAAAAATCTAAAGAACTGGAAGCCAAAGATTGCTTTGAATTTTGCAAATTCACTAGGAGTAGAAAATATTTGCAAGAAAAGCAATGACAATATAAAGACTGATAATCTCATTTATATATAAAGAAAAAAAGAAATATCTCACTTTCATTCAAAAGGCAGAGGATTATAAAAACAAAGTCACATCTCGCCATGTACACATTCTATTTAATTTTTATATATAATTCAATGACTGAAGGAAGGGGGGATCAATCTCACTTTTATTGGTTGTGCCTCCTAATCAGGTACCCTGCCTCTTTTTCACAGATGAATATACAGTGATGTCTGAGTAACAAACAATGCAGAACAATGCTGCTTCCTTCAAATTAAGATTCCCCCAGACTTTTTTTAATGTTGTGGATGCTTTTCTATTGCTTCCAGGCTTTATACATGATTGATTTACAAAAACCTCTGGTTTGATATTAGATTGACTTGACAGTGTTTCACATGAGTAAAATATAAAAAGCAGCAACAGATTATACTCTTGGCATGGAGACCCAAGCTTGACTGGAAGCTGGAAAGAGTGAGGTGCTCCCCTTCCACATAACTGGGGCCTCTTGGGGTGTTCCAGACATGGTTCTACTCAGAAAAACCAGTAAGTGCACACTACCCAATGCTTGTAGCCAGTCATTTCTGCTTCACAAATGTTAAAATCCAGTGTCTGCTGCACTGATTTCTAGAGGCAGAGGGTTTGTACAGAGGTAACTAAAGCCTGCAAACTTTTAGACCTGACAAGGGCCAGAAAATAGCTCAGCTTGGGTCTCAGATGAAGTGGGACAGGTCTCCAGTGCTCTGGGCACAGGGCAAGTCTTTTAATTTAAGAAATGTGCCTATTTGATAAAAGGCTTTGAGAGACAATAGAAAGCCAAAATTCAAGAACATATTTACGAAGTGTTTAATCAAACTTTTTTTAAGTAAAAAGTTCTGAGGCTCAGCCCACAGCCTTTTTCTCATACAACTCTCTCATGTCCTAGAAAATTTCTTCCCATTTCACAGATGCTCAATTCCTTCTCAGTTTATTTATTAATACTTCCAAATCCCAGATTTTAAATTAGAAATTATTCTATTATTTTCCCTAATAGATATTTGTCTAAATACAACGAAATTCCAATGACATATATGTTATGTAAACCTAGACAAAGAGAATTCTATTTACAATAGCACTTAACAGCCTCAGTGCAAAAAGAATGAAAGAAGGAAAAAGGTAGAATTAAAAAGTGGACAGACTTACAACATCTTTCCCAGAGTTATTCATGGACAATAGCAAGTAACATATGTGTGGTTCAACTCAGCAAGAAATTGCCAACTCCACTGCATAAAATCCAGCTGCCCCAGGAATGCAGCCCAAACTTGTTCTGCCTGCATGAAAAGGACAACCTCCCTGAGGTCCAGAACAACCTCAAAATACCAAGTGGAGAAGAAGCACACTTTATACCTGACTGTGGAGAAGAATATTAGAATTTCTGACTGCCACCCATGTTTTCTGACATTGCCCACACGTGGTCTGCAATTTTTGAATACCCAAAATGTTCTTTGAAAGTGATTATGTTTTTTCCCCAAACAGATAGGTATTTTTCTAGTGTAGAAAAAGAAAAATAAGATTTAACTTCCTACCTTGATTACATTTTTCTGGGCTGCTTTGCCTTCATGTCTTTGGAGTCAATCCATGCACCACTTCTGATTTAGGCAAGAGGCTGCAACAGGGTTAGAACCACCTCTTTTTCACCCTTCCACAAAAACCCTACAGCAAGTATGCACAGCCCCAAGCAATTGCATTACAGAAAATGAAACTCAGCTGTGAACCCAATATATGGAGCTGACTGAGCCATCACACATCCAAACTGGAATCCTAGTAAGACTCTCAGCAGATGCAGTTTAATGATGAAATAATTGAAAATATAAAAAATCAAGCACATTACCTTTTGCAAAGAAAATATTTCTGAAAGTTTTATTTCCCCAATGCTTTTATGTTTTGATAATCTTATGCTTATATGTCTTTTTGTGAGAACAAAACTCAATTTTTGATCAGTTTTGGTTTCTAAATGTCTTCACATGCTGAATGGCATCCAAAAAATTTAAGTTTATATGCAGAAAAATTTTTGTGAAATTGCCTGTTTTCCATCAGCTGCATCAGAATATTTGCACCAGCTTTTACTTTGAGTTTTATTACTTCTTCCTGGGTAACTCTCAAGCTTCTTTTTCTCCAAAGATTAACACATCTCTTGTGAAATTATAGTATCCCAAAGGAGATAATTTAATTACCTGCAATTCTGCCGGTTTTTGGGGGGGTTTTTTTGTGAGATTTCATTAACAAGCTCTTTTCTCACTCACAGCTCCTCCAAACTAAAATAGTCGTTTTAGTCATGATGTTTTGATTCCAGAACTGATTTGTTGGACGCTGTAGAGGTTCTGTTCTGTTGCCTTTCTTTTAGTATTAATTCTAAATAATCTACTGTGAAAAACTCTCACGATTTATCACACTTTCTGCCTGTGGCATTTCCCTTTAGCCCAAGGATAAATCTTTCTAACTCTGGCAAATGTCAGGAATGCTCCTGTGATACAGGTGATCCTGCAATAATAAAAATCAACAGCTAAAAGCAGACTTTATTGTATTCATTATGATACTTATGGCCTGTTATAAATTTTCATCTCATTCTTATTTAACAAAAGCTATATATTACTATCCTCTATATCTCTGTGACCAAAACCAGAAGACCATCTCGAGTTATGATATGTTATATACCTAATCATTTTTACAGTAAAGCTAAATGAAGAAGTCATCATAGTGAAATCTTACCTAAAACAGTGAAATCGGTGTTAACATTTTTTATATCATTCCAAGGATTTGTACCACAGCAAAGACAAAAGAAAGCTAAACTCTTTAATCATACTTAGATCATTAAATATCAGAATTTAAGAGCAAATTGACTAAATATTTGTACAAATACCTCAGCAATCTGCAACCTACCTGACCTTTGCCAGAATCAGAGCCATCACCTCCCAGCAGCCACCAGCAGATCTGGCTTTTCAGTTTCCCAGGTTACTGGCAATGATTTTGTTGAAGTCAGTCACAGCCAGTTTGCCACTGGGGAAAGTTTGTCTTTTGTCTGTAACACGCTCAACAAAACTTCAGCACACCTGGACACTGTGAGGTCACACAGCATACATAGTGCAAGGCTGTGGAATATAGAAAATTAACATTTCTCACTGTCCCAGTATCTTAGGGTATTCTATCTTTATTGTCTTCTACTGTTTTTCTGGATGAAAATAACAAGATTTTAGTTTCATGAAAATTACATTAAAATAGCTGCACTATCATATTTCTATGACCTTCCCATCTCCCACAAATAAAAAATATGCAAAGCTTCCCTCTGAAAAAAAGAGAGCTGTTCCCAAACATGTTTCTCAGGACAATCACCAATCATGTCAAGCATTGTCCAGAATGTCAAGGAGGAATTAGTTGTTATTTTGTTTCCCATTCCTTGGAAAACACTGCCTTTCTCTTTGCATCAAGGAAACCCTTATTTCCAATTGCAGCTCTGTTGATTTCTCTCATTACAAGGTTTACATATGAGAGGAGTAGCTTAGCCTACACTTCTGTCTTTGCATGTGTTTTTCGAGAACACAGACTATGGAAACAAAGCTTTGCATAGAACATCCTTTGATTTTTGTCATCTTTGAGCCAGTGCTTAACCGTCATCACATTTTTAGATCTGTCACTGGATACTTCTGAAGTACAGAAATAACTGCATTTTCCAAGTTGTTGTGCATGCAATGTGTTGACTCCAGTCTGGAAAACCACCCTGCCAGAACAACTCCAAAGGGAGCATGCAAATCCTTTTTAGTAGCACTGTTCACCATAAAACATCAAAACACTATCTGAGTACATCTGGGAGATGAACAATGATTTTGTTCTGGTCAGCCCAATCTCTAGTCTTTAAAATAAACTCACAGCTACATAAGTGAGATGAGAAATAGGGTATGCAATGGGCAAGAAGCACTTCTAGAGGTGTCTATATTTTTTTCATTAAAATCACTGTTAGCAGACACACAGTTTACAGGGAAATTTTTAATTTCTCACATAATATTTTTATCACAAAATCACTGTTTATATCAAAGCTACTTTTAGAAGCACAGGTTTTACTCTTCTTATCCCACAGCAAAAAAAAAAAAGGTATGAGGACAGTGACTTCAGAAATCTTCCCAGTTCTGGAGTTCGACCAAAAATTAGAGAAATTGATGATTGCTTAAAGGAACCATTCTTTTTTAATGGTGCTCAAATATTTCAGGGCGAGTTTCTCTAGAATCCGAATATGCCTAAAATTGCAAATCAATTTAAGAACATCAAATAACTCAACTTGCCAATTAAGTCAAATTGATATTGCACACAGCACAGTTAATCTCATGAGAATTCAGCCACGAGGTTTTCTTCACAGCACATAGCACACTTCCAAGTTATATCCTTTTCCCAGAGCTTTGACTTGGACATCACCAGGCCACCAACCTGGAATGCTGAATGTTTTACTGGTTACTTCAACACCACAAATCCCCACCAAAATTACATTTTCCTACCCAGTTATGTCATTGTCCCATCTCCAAATAGTAATCCTAGGAGATCTTGGAACCACTTGGGCTCTATTGTCACTAACAATTTGCCTGTGTGGAAGCTGTGCACACATCTCAGTGACAACACACTAGGTCTTTCCTGTTCCCACAACAGACTTGCTATGGATAAAGCACTTAGAAGATCGTTTGTCCATCCTGAACATTTACCACAAAGTGGCTCCTGTTGGTTCTTTCAATATTCCAAATACAGATTCCCTCTCTTACCAAGAGATTTAGGAAACAGCATCCTGTGGTTGGAAAAGGCCAGGTTCAGTTCCCAGGATAGCCACCTGCTCTCTCAAGTGACCTCAAGGAAGTGCATTGTCCTAAAAAATGGCCAGTGCCTCAGGAATATCAAACCTGGCATTTCTTCAGTATAGTTTTCAGAAACCATTCATTTTATTCAGCAATACAGGCAAGGTGTCTACCATAAGGGCAGGAAAACAGGGAGCAGCTTCTACAGAAGAGGAAAGGTAGAAAGTCCTGAGTCCTCAATCCAGGCCCTCTAAAAACAATTTTGAGGTCCCGAATCTCTTTGTCATTCTCCTCAATCTATAAAATGGAGACAAGCACATTTTCCTTCTGCCCAGGGATTGTGAGGATAAATACATTCCTGTTTGTGAGGCACTTAGATAAGATAGCTAAGGGAGCTATGTAAGTTGATAGATTCCTTGATCTTAAGGAACTGTACTCTTGAAAGAAGCAGCTTGACTGAGTTATAAATGTCCGTATTATTCACAATACGAAACTGCCAAAAGATAAAAAACATTCTAATGATATTTGAGAGCAGGAACTCCCCTTCGCCCCCTCATACTTTGAGGACTCTGTCCCTTTGGAAATGGTATGCTTTTCAGTGAGGAGGATTCCCTATTGTTTTCTTCCCTATTCTTTATAATGTAAATGTAACCTCATTTATTTATTTATTTTGTCTCCCAGGCCTCTTTTCATCTGGCAAGATGGTGAGGGAGGGGGGTGGAGGGAAGAGGAGCTGAAGGAGGGGGGCTATTTAATAATGTCCTATTAATCGCAGTGCACTATCAGCAGGCTTTAACCCTGTTCCAATTCTTTGATTGCTTTTTAGGGATTAGAGCAAACTTCATTGTCATCCATTGCATTGCAAATAGGTAAATTTGAGTGATATGTACACAAAATATAGATGGGTGGATAGTACATCAATATATGTGCAGACTATATACATGCATTTATATAGCTTGTACACACACACACATATAAAAATAAGCTACATCTCCCTCTATGCCTAAGAGAAAAATCAAATCAAGGCACGGAGAAACTGAAAAAAAAACCCTACATGTATCATTCACCTGATTTCAATTGTAACTCCCTTTGAACCTCGGCCAAATCATTTTGTACATTAAAAATTGGTCAGGGATGATAAGATTCCATTTTCATGGTTGGTAATGCAGAACCGGTGAAAGAATACAATTACAGACCCCTGAGTAAACTCTGCGAATGTCAACTTGATGTAAATGATCAAGTGTCGACAAAGGGCTGTGGGGGGGAGGCAGGAATGGAGGGGAAAGAGAAGCAGAGGGAGAGAGAAAAGGAGGCTTCAACTTCTGCAGCGGTCTGACCCAGCGACACCAGCACCTCCCCTGTCCCAGCCATCCGGGACCCGACCTTTTTTTGAGCCAACGCGGGGCCCCCAGTCTCCCACGGCCGCCACCTCCACACCATGCCGGGGCTGTGACACGAGTGACCTGCCCCTGCCTCCAGCAGGCCAACAGCAGCGAGCAGCCAACACAAAGAACCTTTGCAAAAACAACAGCATGCCTCCACAAAAATCCTGCCAGGGCCCGGTGATGGGGGTTTGTACTGAGGGACTGTCAGGGCCCGGTGATGGGGGTTTGTACTGAGGGACCGCCAGGGCCCGGTACTGAGGGTTTGTACTGAGGGACCACCAGGGCCCGGTGATGGGGGTTTGTACTGAGGGACTGTCAGGGGCTGGCACTGGGGGTTTGTACTGAGGGACTGTCAGGGCCCAGTGCTGAGGGTTTGTACTGAGGGACCGCCAGGGGCTGGCACTGAGGGTTTGTACTGAGGGACCGCCAGGGCCCGGCACTGAGGGTTTGTACTGAGGGACCGCCAGGGCCCAGTGCTGAGGGTTTGTACTGAGGGACCGCCATGGGCTGGCACTGAGGGTTTGTACTGAGGGACCGCCAGGGCCCGAGCCCTGCACAGGGCGGCTGCAGGGCTGCAGGTGCGAGTCCCCAGTGCCACCCCGAGCCCTCCTGGCTGCCTTCCCACCCCGACCCCATCACCTCCAGGACCCCAGGCAGCCCTGCTTGCTTCTCCTCTCTGCCTTCTCTCCGAGCACTAAGCTGATGCCATAGCAACTTCTACTCTTTTTATACTGAGCTGACAGAAGAATCTGAGGGCGAGTGTCGTGGCCAAAAGGATGTGCAGAGCTCAAGGAGAGAAGAGGAAGCAGAGGTGCTCATGACTCAGCAGGGAGAGCAATGGTTTAAAAGTTGCCAGAGCATGATCTCTGTGTTCCTTATACTTCATGATTGCCCAAGAGGGCAGATAAATCCCTTTCACTTACAGGCAGGTAAACTGACAGACAGTAAGGCACTGCCTTAACAGTGTTCCCAAATTGAGCCTTGAGCTGAGGGCTGCCAGGTGCCCGTTTCTGCAGCTCCAGGCTGACCCCCAGCCCATGCTGCCCCTTGGGGCTAAGGACAGTCCATATCCAGCTCATGGCCACACCTCACCTGGTCCCACACTGCAGTGAGGGGAACAAGACTGCAGTGAACTCCTGGGAGGGAGAAACATAACCCCAAGTCTTCTGCCATCCGTGAGCTGAAAACAGAAGCAGTATTTCCATTTCTTTTGGAATTATCACCTGAGCTGATTAAAGTGGTTATCAACTTCAGTTGTTCTTTATATGTCGTTTTTGTTTCACATTTCCAGTGTTTTCTCCGTGCAGGCTGCATAAATTATTGAAACATTATTTTATTTATCCGTCCCCTTGTGACAGAAATAGGTTGTCTGAAAGCAAATCTTGTCCTAATCAGTTTTGTTTTTCTCGGTTTCACTCCTCACTCTTGCCACAGCTTTTGGGTTAGTGAACACTAGCTTCCTTTTGTGGAGAACAAAAAGCACTGTGGGCTGATAAAGACAGGCTGCTAAATTAAAGGTTATTCCAAAGTACATCACTGGCTAGGAAACAATAGGCTTGTAAAACTTTTAGCAAGCTGGGTGGGAAAAGAAGATAATATGCTGAAGATAGACAGGATGGGGATTGCCTAGACCTCAGCAGCCCTGCTTCCCATTGAGACCTAACCTCAGCACAAAACTCTCTTAGTTCACAACTGCCTCCAGAATTGGCCACCAAGAATATGAGACAGTGAAATAAACAAACCCCAGGGTGCTGAAATATGGGCTTAGGTTTATATCTTATATAAAAACAGCAGACTAGTACTGTCCCTTCCTACCCTGTACTCAATTCTTTTTATACACTAATACATCAATACAAAGCACTCTAACAGAAGCACACACTTAAAACGTTGCACTTTCTTCTCTTTTTGAATGCTGTGTGTGCCATCCTAATTATAAGCAAAATAAAATTAAGCAACGATATGCACATGATTTCCTACTAAAAACAAATATCATGATCAAGTTTGATGTAAACATGACACAATGTTTAGCTGATAGGGGGTTTAGACTCCAGCTAACTACCTTTACTTTAAAATTAGCTCTGTTCAAAATACCCCTATAAATACCATTAGAGTCAAGTGATTGACTAGTAGCAGGACTGTTCTGGTTTTGAAGCACAGTTTCAAATAAAATGAATTTTAAGCAGTTCAAAATGTTGCAATTTCTCACCTGCACATATGGCTTATGACAAATTTGAATACTGAGTGTTATCTGAATCCTAAACTCTGAATCAGTGTACACAAATACAGTTAGGGGGGGTTGGGCACTGCAATCTAATCTATTTGCTTCTCAGGCTAAAATTATTTGAGCAGTTATTATTTTTTCTGTTTCCTTCCCTTGATTCTACATTAGTGGTTCCCCTAAATGACACGAAATTATATTGAATAATATAATATTGAATATTATACTATTGAATTTTTCCTCTCCTGTCACAAAAAGTAGACTGGACTGAACCCATTAACTGGGAAAGTTAAGCCAATGCACCTCGTCCTTTTTGACAAACTTTATTGTGTGTTGCCAGTCTTTGCAGATCATTACAGAAGCTTAAGCACAGTTTGTCTTTACTAAAAGGAAGGAAATTAAAACATTTTTTCTGTGTCCTACTCATATAATGAGAAAGATCTCAGTTAACAGGGATTAAATCTACATGGCATTCCTATAATATACAGCACCATCTATTTCAGCAAATGCAGAAATGACCATTTATATCCAGCATTGCTGAAGCACTCCAGATTTGACATAAAAAAGCCACAGCTCTAATATTAGATTTAAATTGTGCAAATTACAGCACATGTTAAATAACTATTCCCTTGTGTATTTATAGCTTTAGGTTCTAAACTTGCTGTCTTGCATATTTTTCAGACAGTCATTTTAAAAAGTTTTTGGTCCTTTATATACTTATTATTGTTATTAACTATATGTTAATTATTATTGATAATAATTAACATATATTCATGTCCACACTAAAGATGATTTACAAACATTGTTTTGCTAATAAATGTGGTGGAAAGGTTTATTCTTTCAAGACACTGGCATGGCAAATATTTCTTCAACTAAATGATTTCTTTTGGCAATTCAAATCAATTTTTTTAATTTTTAGGGTTTTTATTAAAAACGCACATGCTTAATTTAGAAAGCGAAAAGCTAAATTTAAAGCATTTGTAGGAAAAGTAGCAAAAATATTACTCCAGCCTGATTTGCCAATTACATTTTACCACAGCTTTGTAAGTAGTTGCTATCCTATTTATTTGAACAACTCTGAGGCAATTTTTTTAGGGAATACAAATATTTCATGCAGATGAGTGGCACACCTAGCAACAGAAACACGCAGCAGCAAAACTCAGCAGTCAGAGGGAGTCCAGAGGAGGGGCACAGAGTTGATCAGGGGGATAAAGCACATCTACAATGAGGAAAAGCTGAGAGGACTGGGACTGCCCTGCCTGGAGAAGAGAAGGCTTCAGGGCGACCCAGTTCCAGCCTTGCAGTACCTAAAAGGAGCCTACAGAGAGATGGAGAGAGACCCCTTAGCAGAGCATCTAAGTACAGGACAAGAGGGAGTGGTTTCAAACCGCAGGAAGGCAGGTTTGGGCCAGATATTAGGAAGAAATTCTTTTCTCGAAGGGTGATAAGGCAGTGGAACAGGTTTCCCAGAGAAGCTGCAATTGCCTCGTCTCTGCAAGTGTTCAAGGCCAGGCTGGGTGGAGCTTTGAGCCACCTGGTCTAGTGGAAGGTGGGGTGGCTGGAATTAGATGCTCTTTAATATCCTTTCCAACCCAGGCCATTCTATCATTTGTTTACTCACCGTGGCTGCTATAGCGAGAGGAACAGCAATTCAAACCAATAAGCAATAGTTGCCTAAGCAAGAGAAAGTGACAAGGCAGGCTGAAGCTTTAGAGATGTGGCAATACCCAGGGAATAACTTACAAAGTTTTGTTTCTTTGGGCAAAGACTATCTGAAATGTCACTGACTTTTGGGTATTTTGACTTTAGGAAGGATGTCATAAGTAAGTTTGAGGTTTTGTACAGCATCAAAAAAATCTTGTTTTTACCCCTCATCCACATTTCTATTTGTGACAGAGCTTTTAGAATTTAGATGAGGATAGTCAATCAGTAACTATAAAATAGTTTAAAAATTATCTTAAGTAGTATTGTTATAGAAGTACATTTAGGCATCAAGCTTTCAGTAATCTATGTCTTGCAGTACTAAATACATCATCTTCTACTTTCCATAATGGAGGGACAAGTTTCTCTAGATGGTTTTAGTGGAAAGCAATTTTTATACATATATCTCTGCAGCTGAATACAGGAGCAACATAACAAGACAAGTGGATGGGTTACACATCCTGATGATCTTCTTTATTATTATTTTGAATTGTTATTCAGGAGTGAGAGTAAATTTTCAGTGGTAAATGATTCTAAATCTTTTTTTACATGAATAGTGTATGGATATAATTTTTTTTTTCCAGTCAAAATATTCCCCACTATTAAGAAAATCTAGTAGGTGGGTAACAGGCGAGTTCCATGAAATGATATACAAGAGACCCTGTCTCATTGCCTGCAAGCCAGCAGCCCTGGTGTCCTGGTGTTGGTCTTCAGCCCCTCAGAAATAGAGCAGAGCAACACAGAATCTTGAAGGAAGAAACACTAGTAGAACAATCTCTGCCATTTCTCAAATAATGATAATATATAAAGGCAATATAATGTATTTACCTTCCTACAAAAAGCCTGTCTTATTTGGAACACCTACAGTGAGCCACACAGTGAAGCATTTGTAATAGTCAAACACAGAGGCTTAAGGTGTAGGGAAAGGAAATGGTCCATGAAAGGCTGGTCTACAGAGTTAAATCCCTAAACTAGGCTCACCTCACAGCCAATTTTGAAAACAGATCTCAGGTCAGGAAATGGTAGGGAATGAGTTTAAGTGAATGTCAAACCCACTAACCCTTCTCCACAAGAGGAGAAAAAGTAATTCATGAAATCAGCAAAGGATTAAGGCAATTCAGGTACCTCTACAATGCTAAAGAAAAGCTCAGGAAAGTTCAGAATGTGCCTTTGGGCACTGGAACCCCAAGAGTCCACACTCATTAACAATTGTCTCACCTTTGGGTTTTGTTTTAGACCCTCATCTCTTTCTTCAGGAAGCAATCATTTCCTGGACCTCAGGATAATCCCCTACATGCACCATTCCCAAAGAGTGGTATGTCCAAGACTATGCCAAGATCAGCATTTCCTATCCTACAAACTCCACCAGAACCACTGTGGGAAGGTTCCTGCCTCCCAAGCCTGTTTACACAGATCAGTTGTACCATTCCTCCTCCTCCAGAAGCACATACAGACCTGGCCTTGCTGGCCCACTGGCCTCTTCTGAAGACATTCAATAGAAAATAAATCACAGCCTCTGTCACAAAGGCTTGGAGGTCAGTCTGTGTGTCCAAGTGCCCCTCTCCAGAACAGAATGTCCCTGATATTTCCATGCCTCCCTCACCAGAAAGCCCCTGGGTTACTGTAGCTGTTGAAACAACCAAGCACTGGAAGGGGGCAGACACAGAACCTCCACCAGAAAGGTTCTACTCTCCAACTGAAGAAGATATATGAGGCTGACTTTAAACTTCTCTCTTATCTTAAATGACCACTGAAGGCTACGGCTTCACTCAAGAATTAAAACTTTTTAAATGTTATTTTTTCTTCCCGAGTCACCCATACTCACACAGCAGCGTTGCCATACTGCCAAGTTACAGCCAAGCTGATATCTGAACTAGTTCAGTACACTTGTGCTATCACTGCTGTCTCCCAAAGAAATCAGTACAAGTACCAAAAGGAAAGGGCATTTCCCAGATGGGATCTATCACTTCAAATACATTTGATTTTTGATTCAAAACAACCTTCAGGTGTCAGTGCAAAACCACTCTTTTCTGTGTAGCTCATTGGCAAAAGACGAGCAAAGAAATGGTTGGAAGGAACTCTGGTGTTGATTTGTTAATAATTTTGATTAAATTTAGTGTAGTCACATGGTTGCTGTTGCATTTTTATCCATGGGTAATTATGGAATCTGCTCATTTTATGAGATGTATTTTTAAGAGTTTATCAGTGGCTTGGGATGAGTGCTCTTTTGTTTAGTGATGTATAAATTTGAATAATAATAAATAACAAAGTGAAAGAGAATGAGGGAAGGGAGGAGACTGAAGTCTGGGAAGATGCCTGGCTATGCATGTCTCCTGCATTTGATCACAGCATAGATGACACAGCACTGGGCATTACAGAGAGCCCTAGTATAAACCAGATTAGATAAATATTAATTGCCATCTACTAACTGTGCACTTTACTGGAGCATATTGATGTTTTCAGTCAAAGACTCGCGTTATTAGCATGCATTTAGCCATCAGTCACTTCCCTTTAGGCAGCTGCAATGTTTTGTGGAGCAGACAGCAGAAAAGCAGGCTGTGTTGGGGCACAGTGACTCTGCCTTGCAGCCACGGCTGGCTTCCCACTGGCTCTCCCCAGTGCTGCACCCTGTCAGCCTCACACTGTGGGGCACCACTGCTTCCCCATGGGGCAGCCCAGGCTGCAGACACCCTCCAGACTGACATTTCTCAGTCCAGGACTGTGGATGGGGGAACTTGCTATGGAGGGTGAACCGTATAACTCCAGTACTGCCACAGCAGATAAATATTCAGCATTTTCTTCCTTGCTACACTAATTGTGGTGTTGAGGAGCTCTGTGAGTTATTGGACCACTATTAGCTTCACCTAGGCACTTGCAAAGATTTGCACGCACCTTTGTAAAAAGAGAGAGACAGGACTTCTCTCACATATTAAAAACAACAAGGTATTAATAAAAACATTGTTCCTATTCAGAATCAAACAACTGCATTCACCACAAAGTTAAATTTGGGGGGAAATTTAGGGTTAACCATCAATGTTAAAATAATACTGATTTGGATAATTTTGATGTGTTAAAAAACCTTCTTAATCATGCAAAAATTCAAAGAAAAGAAGGTATGCAAAACCAAAAAAAAAAGCCTAATTGATTGGTTAACGTTGAAAAAAAAAAAAAAAAAAAAAAAAAAAAAAAAAAAAAACACAACANAGAAACCTACCCCCTCTCCTGTCAAAATGTCATTAAACCAAGACATTACTCTGGAAAAGCCTGATTTTGACAAAGCTGCACTTTCCACTCTTAAAAGACCATGTAAGGAATCTTTCTTACGATAAATACAAATAAGTAATGAGATGTTCTCCTTCAAATTACTTTGGTACATTTGAGGAAAGTTGAATGACTTTTAGGACTGCATGAGGCAAAGTGTTTTGTGGCTGTGTGTACACCACAATTAAATGATGAAGTACGGTGTCATCATGGGACACAAAATCAGACACGTAGAATCCCATTATCCAAAGGCTGAAAAAACACTCTTTATTGAAATTTCTAACTCCTTATATACTATTTTACACAGGTCCAGATGACTGGTGGGCAAAGTTAACACCTCTTCAATCGTATTGGTCAAAACAGAGGGCCATCAAGGAGTCCCTCCTCTTAACAAGAATTCAAAACAAGATAAACTTAGCAAAAACATTTCTCCATGTTTACGTAGCATTCCGTGAGAACAGAATTTTAGAAATCAAAACATCTCAGCCTGCAAATCAGGGCTACATCAATGAGTGCACACGCCAGGCATTTATTTGGGGTTTGCTATGAACCCTGTGGTGCTGTGGACCAGAGGAGCGAAATCTGTGTTTCGGTGCTGCTGCCTGTGTTTCACTGTGGCTGTTTGGCTGTAGGAGCTCATGGCTGCTCTGGGGTGGGCACCCAGCTGTGCTGAGAGCACTGCACTGTCTGTGTGCTGAGTACAGCCTGCTCTGATGGGGGTTTTTTTTGTATAAACGTGAGATTTGCCACCAGGCTTTGCGGCTGTGCCGAACGCCTTTAATAGACGCTAAGGGCAGCGCTGCGTTGTGCTGGGCATTGCTGCTGCCCACCCTGTACTGTACCCTGTGCCCTGTGATTACAGCAGAATCACAAGCAGGAATTTAGCTGTGGGATTATGCTGTCATATCACTGGGCCAGGCTCACACTGTGTGTTAGAGTGATGTGGAGAGGGCTGGGTGGCAGGGCTGGGCACTTTGCGGTTCTGCAAGGGGGTGCTGGGGTTTTGTGCCGTGCCAGGCTGGGCAAGGGGAGCGTGGAGGGCTCCTCGCTTGCCCTCTGGGGATGTGCAGAATTACTTCTGTGATCTGCACTTTGTGGGGGGTTTTTTTTTTGGTTTGGGTTTTTTGTGGTTTTTTTTTTGTTGTTGTTGTTTGTTTGTTTGTTTGTTTGTTGGTGTTTTGTTGGGTTTTTTTGTTGTTTGTTTGTTTTGTTGTTGTTGTTTGGTTGGTTGGTTTTTTTGTTTGTTTGTTTGTTTTTTGGATTTGTTTTTTTTTTGTTTGGTTGGTTTGGTTTGGTTTGGTTTGGTTTGGTTTGGTTTGGTTTGGTTTGGTTTGGTTTGGTTTGGTTTTTTTTGCGTTAATTTTGGGTGCTCTCTGCTGCTTGATCATGGAGTATTAATGACAAAATCTCCCGTGATCTGCTGCCACGTGCTTGTGGTGGAGCCTCTGATAAAACCGTGGCTTTTCTTAATAATGCAGGATTTTAAAAGACAACAAAATGTATAGGAATTGTTCTATATTAAAAATGCAGCATAACTGTATAATTACGATATTTGCATCATGTTAAACAGATTGGCTGGGTTATTTCAGATTCTTTAAAGTCGGGATGGCATCAGGCCTACAGTATTTCTAAACTGTTTTGCCCGTCTGCAGTTGTATAATGAAACACCACAAATTTTACCCAGCAATTCTTGTGCTTTCTAAGTGCTGCATTATGAGCATAAAATTACCAAATGTACTGAACACACTTACCAACACTGAACTAAAATCCCTTATCTCTCACCCACAAATTAAGTCTCCACAGATCCTTTTTTTACAATGCTGAAGTAATAAATAGATATATATTTATTTCTACAACCATTTTAAGAAATTAGAAGGAAACCCACACAGTAGTTTAGCAGTGAATTTACAACAGTACAGCCTCTCGAGCAAGTATGTAAAACAAACACACATTATTTATTTCCCTCATTTGAAATCCCTGCTCCCTGACACACAGACAGACAGACTCATACACACAGATCACTACAGCCCAAATTGGACATCAGAGAAGAAACTAGGACTTCTTTGCTATCATCCGTGATTGCCCTGAGGGTTGAGGAGTGGCCAATTTACAGCATGAATATAGTCTGGGGATACATGAATCATGAATCATGTTTGATGTATGGAAAGGCACAGTCACTCTGAAAGGCTGCAAATGCAGTCATCTGCTTTTTAAGTGAAAAAAAAAAAAAAAGCTTGCAAAACAACAAAACCAGAGAGATGAAATACCTGGGAAGTATTATTTAAAAGACACCATCTTTGCTTTTTTTCTTTTTTTTTAATTGGGTTGGAAGGGGTTACTTCATTATGCAGCAAATTAGAAAATTCATAATTTATCATTGCACCCAGTCGAAATGCCACCCAACTGAGTCGCACCCCTGTGAAAACCATCACATAGTAACAAACTGTCAAAGCCTGCTGCAGCCGACGGGCAAAATTAATATGCAAATGTATGCAAGAAATTAAAAAGCAGAATTACCCAGGCAAATGAGGTAGCTATACTTGAATTGTTAGAATTATGAATAATTACTGCGAATTTTCTGCTCCTAATATAACTTGTTTTTTGATAAACAAAGACTTAATTATCGAGATGCGCTGGAGAATTTCCGTGGCGCTCATTAATCTTGCAAAAAAAACAAGTCCCTGGTGCCCAAACCGTAATGAAGAGCGCGTGCCCTGAATCTTCAGAAAGATCAGAGGCACCAGGGTGCCAGGGCTAGAGAAAAAAAATGACAGTGCCAATGTCCCCTCCTGTACCCTGGAGTGTCATAACGTCTTCCACTAACTATCAAAGGGACTTATTTATGCCAGCAGCTGAGCTATAAGTCCAATTTACGATGCCTTAAGCAGTGGTGAAATGATCTGTTGATGTGCTATGGAAATGCCATCTTGCAGTAGCTCGATTTGGTCCCAGTGATACCAACACGATGAGGACCCTCCGCTCCTCTGTTAATGGATGCAGCATGACAGACCATAATACACAAGAGGGACAATCTTTTAGGACCAGTCTCAATGGTCCTCCATTAATCTTGGTTCTGCAGCGCTGTGGTGTCCATGGGAACAAGGGCATTATCATAAGCACTGGTTTTAAATGTTCCCATTAGGGATTGCAATGGAGGGGAGAGATGCATGGGGTGAGGGGGCTAGGGGAGACAGTCCACTATTAGTTTACACTATTTTTTATGACCTGGGTTTGAACCATAATGGGTGGCTCGGAGAATGTTCTCTTCCTAAATAACATAAAGAAAACAACAAAGGAGGAGGCAGCTACGTGTACAGCTCAGTGCAGCGCTGCTCGTTCCTCTTCTCTGTTTTTACAGCAAGAAAATCAGCTTGGCCCTGGTGGGCTGAGATAATTTACCATGAGAAAGCAAAGGGAAAATAACCCCAGGTACTCTCAGCACAGACCAAATCGAACCCGCTGTGAGCTTATTATTACTTAAAAACTGGCATCTAAGTGGAAATTACTGACTCTCTGTCATTATCCCTATTACCACCATGATAAAGCCAAGCAGATGATAAGGCAAAATTACAAAACATCAGTTCTGGAGCTCGGAGGCTACTTCAGAAGCTCAAGGCAGACTGTGTTTTCAAATGCTTCCTTCTCTACACTCAAGTCCCCAAATTTCCTGATGCCTTGACAGAATCGTTTCACTGCATAGGCAAATCGTCACCTTTTAAACCAGGGCATCAGTCATTTTTATACAAGGGTCTTCCACTCAGTCATTCTCACACTTAATCCTCCAATTTCTCTACACATACAGAGTGGCTACAGCACCGTAATGCTTGAAATTTCACTCTCACAACCTGCATTACTCTCAGAAAGGGGAAGGATGGGGTGACAACTGCCTCACAACTGACAGAAAGGACACCCCTCCTGACCTCTGGGCTATATTTTTTTAATCAGCTGGAAGAGCAGCTTGCCTGGGGAGGAATGGAACTTGAGTGTGAGAAGAAGGGAGCAAGCAGAGAGTACAAAAAGGTGCTTCCAGTATCCCCCACCATCCTCTCACCTTTCATGTTACCATGGCCAAGAGAAGTGAATTTTTCCCACATATTCCTTCTGTCTCCTTCCTCAGCCTCTCCCTGCAGAGGAGGGACTGGACATCATCATGGAATTCTCACCTCTCCAGCATCTTCTCCCTGGTGCAACAGAGCTGGAGGGGACCCAGATAGCCAAGTGTTGCCTAGGTCTGAGCATGTTACATCTGGATTAGCAGGCTGATACTTCACTTCACTGGTTGTCTGTATGAAGGGGTTCTTCCAAAAGGAGCAGTAATTGTGTCTGACAGCGTTGCCTATCTCCATGCTGCTCAGCAAGTGGGACAGCTGCTAAAGTTCTTACCAATAAAAGCTTCCTTCTCCTCCTAGGGATGGGGGAGTTTAATGTTCCAGTCCTTTCAGTGCCCAGGCAAGGTTCCTACAAAGCATTCCTCAGTTACAGCCCCCAAGATGAGTGTTAATGCCCTGGTCTGAGTCATGTGCCCCCTGGGACAGAGGCCCAGATCCCACCTCCAGACCAGGTGGGGCCATGAAGGCAGCTGTCATCTTCTGTTTCATATCATAGGATAAGCAGGATCAAGCACCTGTAGACACTAAAACCTGCATCTCAGCTAAGGGCCACAGTGTAAGCCTCAGCATTTCATAGTGATGAAACCTCTGCAGTAATAGTCCCATATGATATCAGCTTTTGAAAAAGCCTACAAGAAATAAGATTTCCTTCAAGACTGGTTTCTTGTTTTACCAGAACCCTCCAGTACAAACCAGTCTTTCCTCTACCTCCTTCATGCACATGTATGGGGAAGAGATCCAAGTGTGCAAGATATGAATTATTATTATAATCAGTGGCCAAAAATGGCACAGTTTAAATTCTTTGCAATCTGTCTGCTCTTAGTGAGCTGCAAAGGGCTATAACAGATCCTCTGCAGAGGCTGGGGCACCAGTTACAGAGAACTCCCACCCTCTTTCCATAATGACCACATCTAGGCAGCACACCAGAGAAAGATCTACAAATATATATATATGTGTGTGTGTATTTATGTAAAATATATGAATGTATGTATGTTCCTGACAGATATGGGTGCATAAAGGAGGGTGGGCATGCAAGATAGAAGAGGGCTTCTCAAAATGCCTTTTGCAAGCTATTGCAACAGGCCCTGGCTAAAAAATCAGAGAAATTACTTTCCAGTAGAAGAGATTGACATTGTGAAAAGGCAAGCAAAGATTCCAGGTCCATATGAACATGTTACCACTCAGGTTTATACAACTCCAAGCCTCTCAAAGAAATGTAAATATTTTCAATCCAGGTCAGTGTGCTACCGTGGCAGAGCTGCACACACACCATGTGCACCTTTCTGACACAACAGTTGTTCAGCTTGCTCCACAAATCCCAAAGGAGAATAACAATTTACTGTATTTAAATAACACATATTTTAGAGTAGAAGAGCTGTGCTTCTAGTTGTCAGCTTGAGGGTCTTTACAGTGATGAAAAGGGGGGAAAAATATACTTAGATTATTCCTAGTGACCCACATACTGCAAAACATCTGCTGACAACATGGTTGGCTTCCTGCCCAAGTTCAACTATGAGCTGTCTCCAGCTGATCATCTTTGCCCTCATCATAATCTGTAGAGTCCACAGCAAGCAAAGGAGATATCAGGGATGTAAAAAGCAATTTGACCAGTTGAATAAGCACAAACCTGAACAAGCATGAACACACATACCTCTAATATAAACCTCATCTTAAAAAAAGATGCCATCAAATACAAAATTCAGATTTTGATTCTTTAGGTTGGAAGTAAGAACTCACTTGTGTTTAGCACGGACCTTCATGTTTGCAAAACTTATGCAGTTAAAAGTTTTAGGTCTTAAAGAAATGCATGCACACTATGATTAGACAAAGCACTGGAAACCAATAAAAAGCCCCAAGAAGTACCTTTTGTGTTGTTGAGTTCCACCATTGTATTACCCAGGTGGTCCAGAAGGCCAATGGCACAGCAATAGTGGGGCCAGCAGGACCAGAGCAGGGATTATATCACTCTGCTTGGCACTGGTGAGGCCACACCTCAAATCCTCTGTTCAGTTCTGGTCCTCTCAGGACAGGACAATAAAGAAATCAAGGTGCTGGAGGGTGTCTGGAGAGCAGCAATAGAACTGGTGGAGGGTCCAACCTAAATGCTTCCACTTCTATTCTATTCTATTCTATTCTATTCTATTCTATTCTATTCTATTCTATTCTATTCTATTCTATTCTATTCCATTCTATTCCATTCCATTCCATTCCATACCATACCATTCCATTCCATTCTTTGTTCCTACATTCAGGTACTCATTCTCCTTTTTAAACCTCATCTGACTGCTTAGAGCACAGCCATAATCATACCTGATTTTGTTCAAATTAATAATCACTAATTTGTGACCATAGGGGGATTTTTTTGCAGCTTGTATTAAAGATGTAAGAAATCTTGCCATGCAATTCAGAAAACCATACAGCAGTCTCTTATTTTAGTGTTACCAACAGAGACTACTGGGGTTTTTTTTTTTGTTGTTGTTCTTTTTATTGGTATCAGTAAGACTATTATTTCTTCTCAGTAAAGGCCAAAGGATACTGTGATTCAACAGGAGGAGAGGGTGCTCAGCCACCTCTCATTACAGTCTTTTCTGACCCAGCACAAACACTTGAACCCCTAAAATTCCTGAACTGACAGTGCCTGTACTTGAGTGAGGTGTTGTAATACACAAACCGTTTGGACAATTTGAAATACAAGTATATAGAAATGTAACAGAAAAATGTAACAGCAAGCGACAGAAAACATGATCCCTTAGGTGCCGTAGCTGGAGGCTTAGTGGCAGATGATGCTGCAAAATGGCTTCAAGATGGGATATTTACAAAATTGCTTTATGAGAATTTTACACTGCTAATCACAAGGCTCTAATAATAAGTCTTCCCTTACTAATAGAAATCTAAGCACTAGCTTGCATTTTCAGATAATGCCTTTGCTAAACTGTGCTGGAAACTTGTAATATTCCTTTTTCACTTCCAAACACGACTTCATATCTGACAATTTCAGAATTGCCTTAGCCCTTCTGATTATACTAGAAACAGAACTCATTTGATTAATTCTAATCATTTTTAGTCATTATTACTTTTTAACATATATTGGTACAGCAGATTAAATATTATTTATAGCTTTAATTTGTATGGATAATGTTTGGATACTACAATCACAGGACTAACTTGGCTATCACTATTATCATATTGTTTTATACTGCTCCTAAAATTAAAATCCATTCTTGTCTTTAAGTGTTTTATTGTACTTGTCTTTCTTGCTTTGCATTGCATAGTCCATGATTAATTCTGTTAGCCAAGTGCATATGGCCTGCTTGGCTATCATCCATTATCTTCATCATTGTTGCCTCAAAATGAGCACTTTATTATTACTTTTTTCATCTTTCCAATTACCAGATGTGCTTTTGCATTCCCTTACTTTTCCTACTAGACTGAGATCTACATTTAGAGCAAATGTCCCAGCTCATTAGTCATTGAAGATTAAGTGATTTTTCCCTGGCTAACTACAGAAAATTTGAGGGTTAGTTCCAGTATTATAGAAATAAGTAACTTCTGAAAAACAGAAGCAAGAATGTCTGGCTGTTCCTCTAGAAAGAAAGCTTCATTTGTTGTCAGAAAATTGGTGGTTTGGTAGATGATTTAGATAAAAGGAAAAATCCCTCTGCAAATTCTGTAGCTACATTTGATTCTAGTATCTTTCTAAAGTCTCACAAGCCTTATCTAAGCTGAGTTTTGCCCATACCTGCCAGTCCTACAACTGATTTCCTGGAATGCATCCCCTCACTACCCTCAATTAAGAAAAAAAAAAAAAAAGGCAAAAAGCCCACACAACCTGAAACAATTGTGAAAAAATCTCTACAAGCAGCATCTCTCACTGGGAAAAGCCTCTTGCAAGGTTTCCAGACCAAATTTTCAGGTTCAGACAACAAAGTGTGGTTCAGTGTGCCAACACCTGAGCACTTCCCTGGCTGCATTCAAACCCCCAACCATACAGTGTTCATTTGGCCACTGGGTGAGCTGAGCTAAATGTGGCACACAGTAAAAAACCTTGCCCAAACGACTTCTTATGCACACAACATCTCAGTCCACTCCAGTGTTATTCCTCTAAGTGGCTTAAATACAATTAGAGTATTCATTTTTTTGTTGTTGTTGATATTTTATAGTCCCATTATTGAACGTTTATAAAAATCACTAGAGAAGCATTTCATACAATACCACAAACTCTTCTTATGACAGATATTTCAAAATACCCCTGATTTTTTTTTTCTATATAAGGTCTTTTGATTTTTAAAAAAAAATTAGAGAAGGGAATATCTATCTCTCAAACCTTTGTACTGTAAATCTGTTTCTAAGCAAGAACTTACTCATTGCCTCACAAAGCAATGTTGGAACCAGACCTGTGCATGACCTGGGGATACATAAGGGAAATGTTATAAGATAAGTAAGGGAGGAAGCTGGCAGACAAAAACATGCTAGCTTCTGTTTTCTGACCTAAGTGTGCTGCTCTGGGCATTTTAGAAAAATCTGTTAATAATCACTTTGAAGGAGGAAGAAAACATTACAATGTGAAAAAATCCCATAAAGGAGGGGTGGGAGAATGTAGGCTGAAATGTTCGGAAGTGATTAGGGTGACAGGTTTCAAACCTCCCCCAATATTCTGATTTTCAAGAGACAGGCATGTAGTTCCCCAAGTTGGGGTGCCTGAATAAAGCAAACATGGCACCAAATTGTACAGTCCAGGGCAGGTCGGAGGAGATGTTGAAGTGCTGCCACATACAAGAAAATTTGCAAGATTCTTTAGTGCTCTGGCACTTATCCCAAGCTTTTAAAAGTATCTTTGGGAACTTAATTGTTCAAGTAGCACTGTGTAATTAGCCTGTCTTATGCTGACCACAGACCCTAAAAATCCGATTCTTTAAACTGTCCCTTTTTGAGCATCCCAGAATTGAGGCTACCTTCTTCCCCTAAAGAAAAAGCTTTGCTCCTCAGGCAAATTCTTCCCCTTGATCTCTCTAGATGTGATGTTAATACCTTCATGCCTCTCTATAGCCTCTCACTCCAGGCACAGTGACATTTACTTCAACAGAGCTCTGCCCAAGTGTTGTGCCACAGTGACATATCCAGACTCGGTTCTTCTGTGCCTGCAGAAGTAAAAGATGTCCCATATGTATTAAGATGACAGGGCAATGTGTTGAAAACTTCTACATATGAAGAATCTTAAGATATCGGATCAAAAGAGATTGCAGAAATGATAAATGTCATTTATACACTGGCAGGTGAATATTGTGGCAAAGTCTGGATTTTCATCTAAACATCACCGGGAAAAGTCTGACGAGTCTGGGGTGGGATGGCGTGGCCATTTCTCTCATTTGGGCTGATATTTGCTTGATCTGCTTTTACCTCAATAAGTTTGCTCTGAGCAGAAGAGCAACTCTGCATCTTCCCTCCTGGCAAAAGATACAGAAAATACCTTTTAATCTCAGTGAAGAGTTTGCATTCTTCTGCAGGAATTCACAAACTTGCTATTGCTAAAATATCCTCTCTGTCTTGTGGTACTGTGGTTGTATTAGCAATGGCAGATTGCCTTTGGTAACCCTTTGTTCTAAAGTTTTAGTCACAAAGTGTCTGGATACAAAACTTTGTCATATTATGTTTGGAAGATTTTGTAGCAGCACAAAGTTGAGTGTGTCTGTGAGCATTTATTATGGAGAAAAGCTAAGTGATAAAGTGCACCTTTAACATAATGACAGTAATTCACTCTCAGACAGTGAATGCTATTATACCCTCTTTTAAAGACTAAAATCAGTCAATTGAAATGACAATTATGATAATCCTCATGTAATGAAGATTATTTTGAAACAAAAATCTTTTTTGTTGTGTGTGCCTGTGAGGGTGTGTGCATTTACTGGACCCAAGTACAATCTCAAAATTCTCCTCAGGTTGAAAGTCTATACAAATATAACAGTATTTTCTAACCATTGTGTTAGTTTTGGTTGATATTTATTGCAAATTGATTTCTTTTAAAAAAGTCATAGAATCATTAAGGTTGGAAAATATCTGCAAGAATTTCTATATATGCTGTGATGAAATACTCTGAACATACAGCTTGGAGAAATGGCCAGCCTTACCAGAAGTGGTTGGCTTGGTCACTCTTAGAATATGAGATGATACTGCCTTCCCAAAGCACCCCATGGAGGTACCCTGGGTTTTACCTTCACTTTCCAAGGGAAGCTGCTGTCAGCCCCTAATGCCCCACATAGGTAATTAACAGTGAGCTATAGTTCCAGAAAATATTGTTCTAACTAGGAGTCAGTCTCAGGAAGGTGTCCTGTCACAGTCATCTGAGTTCAGAGAGAATATACCAATCACCTGGATTTAGTTCTTGTCTGGGCTAAATTTTCAAAGAAGTCTAAGGGAATTCTAGTCCTACAAAACTACAGCTAAATTTACAATTTTTCTCATGTTCCTTTGAAAAACTCCTTCTGTTTTAACAAATCAAGGCACTCAGAAACGTTGTACAGCAGAAGTAAAATGACAAGAAAGCCACAAATAAGACATGCACATACAGGGAGCTCAAATGAAAAGAAAGATAAAGAAAAGATTTGCTGGGGCAAAGGGGGTAATAAAGGGAATAAGGACAAGAGGCCCATAGGCCTCCACGGTCTCATGTGAATGTTACATAGAGCTCCTGCCCTGTGAAACAGCTCTGACACAAAATACAGCAGATATTATTATTAAGATTACAAAAAATATTGGAGAGATACAGATATACTTTAGTCAAACAAGAAAGATGTTTGTTAGTGTATGTAGCTACACATTTTGTATACTACTGGCTGCCTCAGCTTTTCTGAATCTCATCATTATACTTCTTACTCTACAAAACACTTTTTTAGGAAAATTGATATGCAAATACTGGTAAATGTTCTTTTGTTCAAGATTTTCTACTTTCCACTGCTTAGTTGATTTAAAAGTAGAGAACTAATGATGAACCTCACAGAGAATCCCCCAGAGATTTCCTTAAGCTGGGTGATGGTTTACCTATAGTGTTTAGCAAAGATATGGATCCATCCCTTCTTTGTTGAGGGATGGTAATAAGGATCAGATGTTTTTGTATTTTTTTATTAGCAGAGCTCTATTCATGTGAACTACCCTAAAAGTGAAGTTCATATTAATAAAGCTGGTTATTTCTGGTTAATAAAGATGGTTATTTCTTCTTAGACCTGACCTAGTTCTAATAATTTGCCATTCAAAAGATGCAGAACTTAGATCTTTGCAGGAAGTTGTTACAATTCACTGTGAACAGTGGCCTAAAAGGGTTTCCATGTGCAGTCAAATACATTGGCACAGTAGGGAAATGTGATCTTTTCTAAGGCTATTATTCTAATCATTTCATCTAGTCCCTTGTCCAAATATAATATGCACTGGCACAAAGTTAATTTAATTTTTTTTTAATCCCTGCAACAGTACAAAAACCCATGACAAAGCAGGGTGTCAAACATGTGCTTTTAGGAAGTCCTTCATTGCCTGTTAATTGTGGATTGCAATTGTGTCAAAGTGATCTGGATGACATTGCTCTGCTGACTGTTTTGTGGTGATGTTTAATAGCTGGAAGACCAAATGCAGTACGTGGCATTCCCTTTAAATATGCCTTAGTACTGAGTACAGCTTCACATCATGAAACACATCTCAGTCATGAACAGTTCATTGTGCCCTTACACACACTTTTTTTTCCCCTGTTTTTGTTTTAATAATGTGTTGGCCCTGATCCTGACAACAAACTTCACCCTGGCTCTGCATGAGTCCCTAATGCAGTAGTGAGGAATCCAGCTGGAAATCTTGCCAGGGTGCCCTCTCAGGCTTGAATCCACTGCAGCACCATGGCCCCAGAGCCAGCTAAAGAAATTGCTGGACAGATTTTAAAAGTAGTGTCACAATCCTCCAGGCCAAACTCTGCCCTGGTCTCACAGCAGCCACAGAAGAGAACTCAACTGGCTCTTCTCACTCTCCCTCTCCCTCTCCCTCTCCCTCTCCCTCTCTGCTCCTCTCCCAAAGCCTTTTTCTTCTGGCCACTCCAGAAAGCTGCATCATGCCTGAAGGTCTGATAGGAGACCCACGGGAGGAGGCTGAACCAATTCTCCCTTGTTCCCATCCTTGGCTGGGGAGTGTCAGCGCTGCTGGGAGCCCCAGAGAGGTGCATGTGCTCAGCAGCAGTTTCAGAGGGAGCCAGGCACTGTAAGGCACCTGCAGCCCAGGCCCAGCCACTCACCCAGCATTGTGGCTCCAAGGCTCCTTGCAAACTCCTCCCCAGGTTCCTGACAGAATCCCTGCCTGCACTGTCCTGAAGGGAAAGCTAAGGCAGATAATTAGAGCCTTGTCATGAAGTAACACCTGACTGACCTGCAGCCCAATCTGCTATCTGGGTCAATAGATAGATTTTTGTCCTTAGACTGGCTAATTTTAGGCACCTAATTGTATTAGCACAAAAGCAGTGATTCAGGCAGTGGCAAAGAAGTGTTCACCCAGCAGTCCTTCCCTCTTGGAAAATTACGTCACCCCAGGGCTCTGATTGATGATCCCTGTCAAATTTAACTGTGCCAGCCAAAGAAATGGCTGCTACTCCTGTCACAGTTGAGCCTGAACACCCCTCCTAAGGAATGAGACAGCAAATACTCCCCCTCAATAAGGACAAAACATAGCACTGCACATTATCCTGGAAAAACACTGTAAGGCCAAGGCTGAAAATGGGTGATACCTTCCTTTTATTATGTGCAAGAAGATGGACTGAACCACTGCCCATTTCTGCCTCAGTTTCCCTCTTCATTGAAGGAATTGTTTAAAAAGAATTTAAATGAGCAACTAAATGTTCAACCCCATCGTGAGCTGGTGGGCTGAAGGCTGGCTGATCACACAGTGAAGTTTGGAAATTCCAGGCTTGAAATCAATAGATGTTTGGGGGGGAAAAGGAAACTCCACTATCATGCTTCAGACTTACCACTGGGAAAACTGGTCTAAATAATATCAGCTCAGATAAGCAGATTTTAATTTAGGGATTCTGTCAGAGTTTGCTTTATTGCTGATATTTTCAGCTAAAAATATCTAGTTTATGAATGGAAAAATTCTAACATTTCTGTGGCAAATGTTAACAAATTTAAATTTTGACCAAATCAGAAAGTTCTGAAATTGAATTCCACAGAAATGTGTATTTTGATTTTTTTGCTTCATTGTGTTGTGTGGAGAAAGAGTGCAATTGGCTGAAGGACTAAAATTCACCAAATAGCTCTTGATAATACCTAAATGCATTTTCCTATAGGGAAGATTGGTTCCATTACTATACACTTAATGCTGGAAAAAAAATTTTTCAGCCTCAAATGTTTAGGATTTAGCTTTCTTAATTATTTCCCCTTCCTCTCCCACATATTATTGCTGTCTCATAAGTTCATGTGTCTGTTACTGACTTCGAAACAATGTTTAGGGACAATAAGGAATAAAAAATCACCCACCCAAACAAAACCAGACCTCAGCTATTACTCTCTGTCTCGTGGGCTGAAATGCAAAGCAGCTGCACTCCATCAGAAATACCTGCTTTCCCTCCTCTATTACAGACTGTCCTCAGGATAAAAATTCTATTTGAAAATTTAGACAAGCACTACATTCTGTAGACCTGAGTTTTAACAGAGTAACACGATGAATTTCGGGAGCATCAGCATAAATATGAGGGCCTGGGTTTGCATGCAGCTACATCCATCCTTCAAACTTTTTTTAACCTACCTTGTGGCTAATGACCTCAGGTGGGAATATGAGAGTATTGCATTTAAAAACCAGGAAGCTTACAGGCACAAGCCAAATGTAGGCTTTCTGCAGTTCTGTGTGCTCTGAAGAGACAGACCAAAATCAGAAATTTAAACAGAACACCTTCAACTTATTTCTGCTGGAGCTGGAGTCAGCAGAACAATTGTGTTTTTTTTTATTTTCCATCACAGATGTCTGACAAAAGCAAAACACAGTGTTGGACACTGACTTCTAAAACACTGTAGAGTCTGAGCATTCTGCAATTAATCTTTGCTTTTTAAGAGAGGGCTTTGACACCACAGCCCTGGCAGAGACAACTGGAGAGGGACCCAGAGTCTCTGCTCCATCCTGGGGACCCACAGTCACTGCAACCGGAGCCTCTGGAGGATCCCAGCTCCCACAGGAAGCTCACGGCCAACAGCTGCCAATGGCCAGATTATTCAGCTTTTTTTTTCTGCTAACCTTTGCCAGCCCAGGAAAGTGTTGTTTCCAGGTCACTCTGAGACCAAGTATCTTTTAGGCTTTGGGAAATAACTCTCTGAGAGTTCACCATTAAAGATAGTAAATTGATAGTATAGTAAAAATAGTAATAAAAGCCCCTTACATAATTTTGCATTTTTATACACTTAAAGAATGTCAATTTATTGAAAAAAAAAAAATAACAGTCCACTTACATCCAGTAGAGTGAGCCAATAATAATGATGTATTTTACAATGTATGAACTTTGCCATGTGCTGTTGAGGTATCAAAAAATCAATACAACTAAATTGACAAGTTTGTCAATGATTGAAATTAATTTCCTTTTTTGCGGTACTTCACTAAACTGAATTCCATAGTGTCATATTAATTAACATCCCACTCAGATGGTCTGTGTAGATGGAAAACAACTTGGTTATTTCTGGGCACTTTCAGTGGAAAGTTTGTATTACAAGCAGAATAAAACAGTGGAAGATATTCAAATGGAGACACAATTTACTTACAAATTCAATTGCCAAGGTAATTGAAGCAATCAAGGTTAAAACTTGCAAAAGGTGCCAGTCATTTTCAGCTGGACTCTAAGGACCCAGTGTCTTCTGAAAATGTATATTTATGACATTCCAGAAAATCCATGTCTGTCTGATGCAGGATCATAGTCTTTGACCAGAAGAAGGCCATAAGACCCAGTAATTCATTTACAAAGTTACAGCACACTGACTAAACTGGGTAGCTGTGTCTCATGGAATTCAGTGAACTAAAAACAAAACAGAACAAAACAAAACCAAAAAAAAAAAACCACAAACAAACAAACAAACAAACAAACAAACCAACACAGAAACAAAACTTTAAAAGGTTCACAGAGGAAAGCCCTTTGCGGTTTCTGAATATAAACTTGTGGAGGTGCTCAATAATTTAATATTAAGTCTGTGTAAGACGAAGTTTAGAGGGCTGGACTGCAACAGTTATGAAATCCTATGAAGATAAAAAGGATAAGAACTGTGATCAGCTGTGATACACAGTTCCAGTGCTTTTAGGGAATTCGGAGAATTTAATTTGAAAGACCCTTTGGTTTCTCTCTTTTTTTCCTATTTACGTATCAGACAACAAGGAGCATGGTGGTTTTTTTCAGAGTAAATATTTTGTTATTTGCAGTTGTGTTTCTGCAGCTGAAATCCAGCAGCTGGATCAGAGATCCTCTGAGATGGATGCCCAGGACTGTGTTTTCCACCTTGGTCTTTTGGGCCATGCCCTTAATTGGAGCTCAGTGTCCCATTAATGGCTGTGCCTCCTGGGATTTTTAGGACCATTTCAGCAGTGCAGTTTCTGCCTAATGTACTGCTGAACAACAAAGAGTCCTTGTAGTCATATCCCAGAGGCCCCCCTATTAAATATACAGCAGTTCTCAATTAACCTGACGTTTAAAAACCACAATAGCTCTAAAGGCTATCAGCTTTGCAAAGCCCCTGCTCTAAACTGATAGCATTTAATTTTCCCCTCCTGCAATTCTGTCCATATGCAAGGAGCAGCTTGCATGTGACACTAACAGTTGACTTTGTGCTCTGTTGTGACCAGGAGAACCGATTTCTATATCCATGGGTATCAGTTTCAAGGCATTAGGATACTGAAATTAACCTTGATTGTATCTCAGAGTTCAAAGTAGCTGCAGGTTTAGGGAGTAACCACGAGTCCCTGTGAAGTTTAAGCCACTGCAGGAGTTGTGTCGCAGCTCTTTCTGAGAGATTGGGAGGGTGGATTTGAAAAAGAAGATGATAAATTCACTAATTTCAGCAGCAGTATGAAAAGAGAGGACTAAAATGATTCCTTTCTCAGTAAAGTGAATTCTACTTTCTGTGACAAGCCAAATCTTACAAAAACACCTGTGACAAGCCAAATCCTCTCCTCTCCTCTCCTCTCCTCTCCT
>VZTR01003665.1:510784-543528 GCA_013400775.1 Chaetops frenatus
TTTTTTTTTTTTTTTTTAACAGATGGAGGGCTGGTGTCTTATTCCATTCTGTCACCCCATCTGGACGCCTTAAATGTGATACTAAGGGAAGCATGGGGTGAGCCCACCAAAAGCTCAATTCATGTTGAGATACAGTGAGAAAGGAAAGAAAATAGACTGATACCAATCTTGTATCATGGCAAAATAAGGGCATTTAAGGCTGCCATCGGGGAATGAAGAGAAGCAATCAGCACTGGCTCCTGGACATAACTATGCAGGACTGGAGTTCACTTTAAGTTCTCAAAGTATGGATGCTTCACTAGCAACACCTCATAGAAAATAAACATTTTTGTCAATGTTTAGGGAGATCACTTGGAACAGAACAGCCCTATTTTCATTCTCCCAGGACAGCACCCCAGCCCTGAAGCAATATTTGAAGCATTAATATTTCCTATTGACACTGTGCCACTTTGGGAAATAAGCATTTCTTAGATCAAAGACAGAAACTTGAGTGCATATCTTAAACACAAGACTGTGCAATTACTTTATATAAAATATATCTAGTTTGAAAGCTCCAATGTAATCTCAGCTTCAAAATGCACTCTGGCTGGGGAGTTATGTACTCTTTTGACATACAGGAAGGGCTTGATTTAAATCCCTGTCATCAGTTCCTCTGTGAGAGACTACAGGATAGCACTTCTATGGAGAGCAGCTCCAAGGAGACAATTTTTCAGGAAATAATAAATGAACACGCATCTGTGTATGTGCTGCAGCTTCTGTGAAGTCAAGAACTGGGAAAGGAGAACTTGAATGTGAAAATGTCTGTCCTTTGACAGCCCCTTGGGCACTCAGCATGAAGCAGACCCAGCCTGCACCTAAACACACAAATCTCCAACCCCCAGATGAACCACGAGGGAAGAGCACCTGCCAGCATCACTACAGAGTGGAAATCTTCAGAAATGGTTTTATTCATGGGCGCAGGGTGTTTCTCCCTTGTTTCCTCTAGTGGACACTTCTCTCATTCATTAGCAAGCTCGTCTGCTTTGAGATAAATCCTGCAATGATGCTGGGAGCAGCACCAACCTGGGGAAGGGGAGGAAGCATTTTAAAGCCCTTTACCAAAGCCCCCGTAGGTGTCAGGCTCAGTCTGCACCTCTTCCAAAGGAGTCAGCCAGGGGCATCTGTTGGCAGGCTCCAGTAAGGCAATGGTCCTGTTTTCTTCATGATCTGTCCTTTCTCAGCCACAGAGGAAAAGCAAGTCAAGTGTGTCCTCATACACTACTTTAGCAAAACGAATGTGCAGTGCACACTTCATTACAACCACCATGGGAATTAAAAGTAACTTGAGCAAATGGCCCCAGCTCCACGTAATTATCTTTTGAAGACACTCGAAGACAAAAGGGGGGGGGAGGAAAAAAAAGGTCTCTCCAAACTAGCTGCAGAACAGCAGGGTTTGCCGAGGGACAGGCGAGCAGCTGGGGCTGGCCCTGGGCCCATGGGGCTCCCCCCGAGCCTGGCTGCCCCGCAGGGCCCCGGGCCGGGCAGGGGGCTCTCAGAGCAGGAGCCCTGCCCTGGATGTGTGCAGGGCAGGGCTGAGGGGCTCCGGGCTGTGTGTCTGAGCAGTCAATGCTGCCCTCCCCCGGCACCAGCCCAGCCCGCTCGCTGCCCAACACGCAGCCCCCAAAATGCTTCAGCGGGCCCCCAGCCCTCCCAAAGGGCAACCCCAGGGCGGGGGTGAGGAGCCACCGGGGCTCTGTCAGGCTCGGGGCCTCTGGACCTGCGTTCCCAAATGACTGATCCAGCTGGCAGTGCCCATACTCAGCCCAGCCCCTCCTAATGGACACAGCCCTTTCCCAGCCTTCAGGACACTTTTTCCTCATCAGTCTCCTGGCTTTGTAGCTTGTTCCCCTGTTAACTCTTTCAGAGGTGATGCAACGAAGCTGAGAAGTCTAACTGAGAGCATAATTATTCTTTTAAAAGCAGACCCTCAAATGGTGACAAGTACAGGGCAGTGAGAGGCTCCTGGGGTGACATCCAGGGGGATGTAGTACAACCCCAGGTCTTGGATAAACCCAGCACTGAGCCTTCCTTCTTCTGACTGAACAGTGAGACCTCCCTTCCTTGAAGGATGTTTTTCTTTTGAAAACTGTTTCTAGCTCCTTTTTACCTACTTATTTCCTTTCTTGGCTAAAAACTCCTGTGCTTGTAAGTGGCTGTGAGTCCTGGCTGTATAACCTGAATGTGTGCAAAGATTTTTTAAATAAACACATCACTTGTCTGAAATGGGGCACAGAAGGCTCAAAGGCCAGCAAGTAATTCAGTAGCAACAGAGGCACCTATGGCTGAAATGTCTTTATGTGGACAAAGGCCCACAGTTAAATTTTAGTGACTGCTCTTTGTGGAGAAGGCAGCTGGAACAGGGTACAGCTCACAGGTTTACAAGCAGCTGCAGAACATGAAAGTACAAGGAAAAAGAAATTGTCAATTGATAGAGATTTAGCATGGCAGCAGAAAATGACAATCCATTGACTCTGCTCAGATCCAGCTGTACCCTGGATGACAACTGCATATTTTGTGCACTTAGTGTAGTTGGCTCCATAAGGCAGTCAGAGGCATAGAGACACTTTTAGCTAAGGGGGAATACCAGTTCTCCCTCACATCCCTGGGTTATCACTTCTCCAGCACAGAAATAGGTCTGCCTTAAGCCACACCAGCCAGCTTTCCAAATCCACTGTGGTCAGAGCTGTGCAGTTCTGAAGCAAACCAGTAGCTTCCACGATATATAAAAGTTACTGACTTGGTGTTTACCACGTGCTTTCTCAGATGCTTCTTGAATCTGGATTGTTTCCAGGGTACATATATAGTTTATATATGTTTATAACTTTATAAAGTTTTAAAAGCTCTGGCAGTCTGTCAGCCAGAGCTGTGGTGTAGGTCTAGGGTGTGTTTATGGAGCATGAGCTGGGAAGTTTCAAGTGTTTTTATGGACTTGCAGGTGGAGGTAAGTAGGAGCTGTATCCCACATGAAGAAGATTTCTTCTGTGTGTTGAAAACAAAGTTTTCCTCTAACCAGAAATTCCTGACTGAGCTTCACTGCAGTCATCCAAATCGCCAGATCTCAGGAAGTGCACTCCTCCCAGGGACCTGCAGAGCCTCACAGCTCTCTGACAGGACACACAGGCTGCCATCCCTCAGTGCCACCCCAGCTCTCACAAGCCCCTGGCCTCCCTGCAGCCCACACTGTTTTGCACAAGCCTGAGCTGCAGGCTTGGCCCACCCTCCAAAGTCCAGCATGCCTGGTGTGCCATGGGCATGGTCTTCCTCTGCCAGGCAGGAGGGCCCCTTGCATGACTTAACTCTGGCCTTGCTGTGCATGAATTGTGGCAAACCCCACTGGGGAGCTGGAGAATGGATTATCAGAAAGTCCAGTACTACCTGTGGATGCAGAATTTCTCCTTAGTTTCAGTCTTTCGCCCCTCATCCCACCCCCAAACTTCCCTGGGCTTCTCATGAGTCCTCCTGCTCCCAGCTTTGCTCTGTCCTTGAGCAAAACCATAGGCAGGGATACACCCCAGCCTGGGAGTACCTGGCAGCTGGACCTTAGAAGCCTATTTCTGAAAAAAAATTATTCTCACCTTGCATGATTTCCCCTTTCTATGAGCTACCACACACAGTAATATGTGGCTGTACTGGTTTTACCACCCCACTATGACATGCTCTTGAAACCTGGTAAAGAGCTTTTGATGGTAGACCACGGCTGGCTTCCAGCAGGCAACCCAACAAGCAGTGGAGATTTTGCATCTAAAGCTATTAAAACACCAGGTAATGTGAAGAGTCAACTTCCTTCTGGGCTGTCTGCAGCAAGCACTGAGGAGGGGAAGACAGAACAGGTTTCTGTGACAGCCTAATTACACTCAATACAAAAAAAAAGCATGGAATGTCTTCTTGGAGAGGCTGTGTTCAACAATGAGGGATCCAGCAATGCTGGACTCTGTCATGTGCATTCCTTACTTTACCTGAGCATCTGTTTCAAACCATCTCCTGACCAACTAATTTCACTCTCAAAATTTCAGGAGATAGAGGAAGCACTTTTGTCTCCCCTCATTACCCTCAGAAAGTGAAGCACAGCTAATTTTACTAGCACTACAAAACACCTTGCATTTAACCCAAACTTGTAAAAACAGTGGAAGACTTTTACTGCTCTAATACACTAGGCTGTGCATTGTTATTTCCCTTTCTGAGAAAATATCCTCTGTGAATATATATTTAGAACTCTTCCTACAAAGTGATGACCTGATTGCAATCATGGAATTGCTATTAAAAAAATGAGAAATTGTAAATAATTATTTCAAAAGGTAAATATACCTCTTTTTTTTATACTAATGATGAACTAGAAGCTTTCTATAAAAATAGTATCTACCATTTTGAAAAGATGAGATCCTCAAAATGCAAAGAAAGTTATGCCTGTTCAGTGTGCCCACTTGTATAAAGTGGACAGTTTCAGGAAAGTCATGGGACAGCTCACACAAGATGTTGCAAATAATTAAGTGATCAGAATTTGTTTATAAAACACGAAGAACTTCTCAGAAGCAGGCTATGAGTTTTACCATTTCTTAAAGAGAGCTGAGAAGGGCTCAAAAACTAATCCAGTCTCAGCAACAGAGGCAGGCACTGAACCCAGCAGTTCCCTGGGGGAAGCATTAGGAAGTTTCCCTCAGATAAAAGAGGCAGAAATGTGAAAACTTTTGCCCTCCATAACAGCTACAGAGCACTAGCATCATAATTATGTTGATGATATAACCTATTCAGTCAACCATCTCGTGTCCACACAGGTAATTATATTTTAACTGCTAAAGGGCTTTGGGAAATTGGCAGCCATGTGAATGCTTGCTTGGTGCAGCACATGCATTTGCCATCTTAAGGTGATTAATGTAATTCCCAGCTCACGACTGGCCAGATGATTAGTTCAGTGCTACCCTTCATATTTAAAAGCAAATGGACACAAGAAAGAATCCAGAACATACAGTACTCTTTGTTTGTGCCTTATCGAGGAGTTTAGAGAAGAACCTGTATAGTTTCCACTGCAGATAGAGAGCTCCTTGAATTTGGCTGAATAGACAGAGGATGCTTTACTTCACAAGGCCTCCACAGGACATTAACATTGGACATATATGGTTTAGCTTGAAAATTAAACAAGAACAAATACTTTTCAGGGCTTGTATGAAGGACCAGGAGATGAAGTCATGTGCTGTGTGGGAATTTTATATGCAATTTGGTACCTGACTTAGTGTGTGAAGCTGAGCAAGCTGAACTGTGTTTCTGGTCCCCTGTTTCCCTTTAAAGGGAGGAGGGTACCTCGTTCCTAAATATGAGCTTCTCCTACTGATGCTCAGTTCTTGTAGAATAACTTGGCATCTTTGGAAAAAAGATGTACAAAAACATTATTGATCCCAAATGTTTTGTATACTCTGTTGCTGCACTCAATGAAACAATCAAATATAGAACGTGTTTCTGCAAAGCCAGCATGTAGAAAATTCTCTATTGTCTCTTTCTGCTTTATCAAGCAGCCCACAGAATCCTTTAGAGGCCCTAGTCAATACTATTTAAAACATCAAGACACATTTTACACTCTGTGTTCCTTGTAATTTCTCTTTCTCTCAAACAGATAATATACTACTGGGAAGAATGCCTTCCCTTCATAATTACACCACTCAAAGCTTCAGACATGCACATTTCAGGTGAGTGCCTAAAATTTGGAAGGCTCTCATTATCCTTCTAACACAAAGGGACTTTCTGGGGGACCACTGCTGCTGCAAGAAAGGATGTGTGTTTTGTTTCCACCCGATGTTAGGGTAAAATACAATGTCATGACCACCTCACAGACTTACTGGTAATGCATTCCATGAAAAATCAAATCCACCTATTGTGTGTGCATGGCTTTATGATAATGCAGCAAGCCATGCAGGATAGCCCTGCAGCAAGTGCTCCCAGCTTGTCCCTGCCAAGCTTTCAGTTTCCACTGCTTGTCTCTTGCAGTCCCAGGGTTAGCACCTGCATCTTGACAGCCCTGGACATTACTCCAAACCACCTCACCACATTCCAAACCAACACTTGTTCTGGTTACAAAGCTAATAGCTTGAAATGGACATTCTGGAATTAACCCTGTGACCTGCTAAATGGGTGACAAGGAGACAGCAAAAGGTGATGCAGGCACTGGGCTGAGTGACAATGCCTGGTGATGCCTGAGGCTCCACTACCAGAAGCAGCCTTGGGAAATGGAGGTAATTGTAGGGTTTTCATTTCTTTTTTTGGCCTGCAGATGTTTGTTTTTCATAATTGACTTTCACATGTGATTTAATATGTGGCTTAATGTGACTTAATGCATGATATATATATATACAATAAGAATATATATATCTTATTGATATACTCTCAATAATAAAATGTCAGTGATGAGGCCCAATGATGCAGCTTGATTGGATACTTGGCTAATTCTCCACTGTTCAAAGATAGAAGGGAATTTCTCAGAAAGGCATGTGGAGCTTTAGGGACAATACAGGTATTTAGAGCTGCTCAACAACTACTTTTGGCCAGTACCTGAATGCTTTACATTCAGCCCAGTAATGGATGATATTAAATTATTATGAGCCACGGAAATACAGTTATTTCTTAGTTAAAAAGGGGCTTTAAACTTCAGAAAACAAACTAAGAAAAGTCCCAAGCCCTGTTTTAACGAAGGGTTGTACACCCAGCAGGTTCAGGCAGTTCACTGCAATGAGCAATAACATTAGCACTGCAAAGAGGGCAGGAACACACAAGCAGGGAGCAGCAAAAGAAAATGGGACTGTGCTGCTGACCCCAGGTGCCCACTGGATTGGCTTAGCTGAAATGTGCATCTATTCTCTGACTGATATCAAACCCATCTATAGAAACACGTGAGACAGGAATGAACCAAATGAGTCTCATTCTCTCAGTATAAGACTTGACAGGTCTGAATGTGAATTTTAAATGCCTTGAACAAGGAAGGAGAGAGATTCTGGTGATGAAACTTTGCAGAACAAAACTATTCCAACCTGAATCCACACAATATAAAGTATTAAGGACATCTTTTTATCTTTGGAAATTATTTTACAGTTAGCTGACAAACAAGTCTGAAAATAAGGCCTCTTTCAATTCTCTCTCCTTGGATTTGCAATGGGAAGGATTTAAAGAACTATATTTAATCCATTAGGTTGAAGTACTCACAGTACTGTACATTGTTTTAGTGTGTTTTAGTGTACTAAATTTAGTTGGCTTCTGTCTGTTTCAATTACCCTTCTAAAAAGGAAAGGTGCAAAATAATGTCTCCCTTTATATAATTTGGTTTGTTGTTGATTAACTTTCTCTTCTAGTGTTTGCTCATGTTTTGCCAGGAAGGAAGGACAAAATAGCTTAAGGGAGGAAAAAATCTCTTTTTCTGAGATTGAGCTTGTAGATTCTTCCCTTCCATATTTTTATCTCATCAATATAATATCAGGATCATTGATAAGGACAAAAAAGTATAACAGAGAATGGGCTGAATCTTAACCTTGTTAAAATAGACCAACAGTAAGAAATCCTGAAAGTAAAAATAAATTTCTACACATGTTATCCTCATCATTAGTATGAAGTTTTACATAAATAATCCACTCACTAGTCCTTTTTTGTCACAGCCAAGGACTGTAGAGGAATAGCATGCCCCAATTCTTAAAAGAACCATGCTCTGCACCAGAGGTACTCCTCAACATTTCAGAAATAGTTCAATTCCATTTAATATCACTTATGTGTATGCCCTCTGTAAGCTATGTACAACTCTTAACACCACTCAACTTCTCAAAAGGAGGTAGAAACCAGGCATGAATTCTGGGGCAGGTCTTGAACTCAGCTGCTGCTTTGCAAAGGATACAGCAGTGAGAGCCAAAGGGTTTCTGCCTGTGATGTCCTCCAACCATCAAATGGTAATCAAATACTTTGATGAGGAGGAAGCAAAAAAAGATTAATGTATTTTAGTGATCTGTTAAAATTTCAAAAATAGTAATTGCTGAACTTGACTGCTCTAAAAACCTTTGTTCTGAAAACAGAACTAGGCAGCAATGACTTGCCCTGAATTTCTGCAGATTCTGAATGATCAAAGATCTGTTGAAGTTTTATTCACCCACCTTGTTTCAGTGTTTAGACTGGGCTGATACTCCACAAAGACAAAAAAATTAGATCAGGCTTTCAGAAAGGAAGGGAGTGATCCATTCAGAGAGACATTAATTCTTTCCAGTCTTCTTTTCTAACTTTTGCAATCTTCTTGTTGGACTTATAAAAGCCTCCCTTACTACATTTGATAGTGCTTCATTAATTATCAGGATTAATCTACCACTAAAATTTAATGCAGGAAATCAGCAGTCATGATGTATGTTTGATTGATTCCTTCAGAGAAACACAAAGCAAAAAAATCAGATCCTGGAATAGGACCTGGAAGAACTTATGACAGAATAGAAAAATTTTCTAGAGCATCCTATGACAACAAATGACAGCAAATTGGGTAATGCACTATGGTAGCAAAGGCAGAAGTGATGATTAGCAAGCAAACAGGGGATAACTGGGACTTCTGACTTCCTGGAGACAAGTGTCTCTGGAGCAGCTTTCCTAAAATTCCTCTTTCCCATCCACCCATCAGATGTTCCTCCTACCCTTTCACTTGACAAATGTCTCCTTCAGACATTGGGGTGTCACCAGGAAGAGGGGAAGAACAGACCACACCTGCACCATAGCTTGTACAAACATAGCTGACAATGCTCACCAATTCTGTTCTAAGGTGTGTAGCTATGCAAGTTTGACAGTCTTTTGTGGGCTGATGGCTTAAATAACTTGCCAGCAGATCATACACCAGAAACTTGTCACTGCTTGTGGTGTAAGAGCAGGTGTGTTCTTGCCCATTTCTGGAATGCACCTGGGGCAGGGTTTGAAATTTTCCAGTTCAGACAAAGATATCATCTTCAGGTTGCAACAAAGGAAACAAAAGAATGGAAATCTCTTAGTAGACATTAATTTTTTGAATTATGGACATTTATTTAACGAATGCTGTTCCTGTTAAAACTCCACTTTTAGAACAGGCAGCCATTCCTAAGATAGAAAATTATGCCGTTCCCTTTGCCACCAGAGGCCTGTTTGACTGGTGTTCTACTAGAATGAACAGCTGTTGGGCACATAACATCCCCTGGCACTTGTCTGAAGAAGCCTTGCAGTTAGAAATATAACTTGCAATTTTTAGCTGGACACTCCATTTCTTGCTGCTGACATATTTGGACTATCCATGCATTCAGGCAGGTTTTCCCAGGAAAAAAAAAAAGCTCCCAGGGGAATGTGATATGATTTACAAAATTGTTTGTCCATCTTTCAATCTAGATACTTGAGACTTCAGGAGATAAGTAGGGGCTCTCCCTTGGGGATTATTAATATATTAATAAACTCAAGCACTCCTGAGAATCCATACCTAGATGATACAAATACACAGAAAACTATCATGCCTATGAAGTAAGGAAATACTCTGGTGGCTGAATATCATACAATTGGATAAAATTGTTTTCTAGAAGAAATCTCTTCCTTAGTACATTTCATTCCCAGTTTGATGGTCTTTCAGAAAAATTAATAAGATTGTCAAAGGCAATATAATAATGTGGAAACACATTGAATGTAGGCTTCTCTGATGAGTTGTCAGATGTTTCTGTAGGAGAGAAATAGAGTGAAAATGGATGGAAGGGAGAGAACAACATCTGTAGAACCTATAAAGATCTGAGGAGATGCTATAGTGGAAAAAAAGAAATTAAAGGAGAGAGTTTAGGGGAGAGCAGAAAGGAAACTCTCATGCACTATTTGTGTCTCCTTAAGAGCTCCATGTAATATTACAGCCCCTGCCAAGCTGTGAAACCCATAGGTGACCCACAGTGGTCTAGTGGGTCCTCTAGAGCCTGAGCAGGACTCAGAGTTCTGCTCCCAGGGTTCTGAACATTGCAAAAATGATTGATCAGAACAGTGCAGCAAATAGCTCTGTCTGTTCTGAAAAGGGGAAGAAATCAGATGCACGGGATTGAAAGAGACAGATGAAGGAAAGAGCCAAGGCAGATGGCTCTGTCTTGCTTTTTCCAGGCAGGGGTGATGCAGAGGAAGCAGCAAGGCAGCCACACCTGTAGGAAAGGCCCACACCTTGAACCTGCCCAGAGCAGCCATCCCATTTCCTCAGCTGTGAGCACAAGGTCGTGCCCTGGCCTGCTCCAATGCCTGCCAGTGACCCAGGTCTCCCACCTCTCCCCTCATTTTCAGTGCTCCTCAGGGCAACATCAATTTCAATAAGGCTAATAATTAATCTAATGAGGCTAAATAATTAGTCTAATAAAGCTAAAATACTTATTGAATAATCATAATATTCCCTTGAAAGGCAGAAGGAAGAAGCATATTGCCACAAAATAACTAACAAAAGGAAATTCATTTTATCAGAGCCACTCAACTTCTCACATTCTAGTACAGCAGGTATTATGCAGAGGGGTAAGAAGACAACCATGTCTTGAAAGAGCTTTTAACAAAGATATTATGAAAAAAAACTGTGAAGAATGCAGCAAAAACACATCCACACTTAAACACATTTTTTCTCTCTCCTCCAGTTCCTCATTACCTTGGACACAGTAACCCTAGCTAATCAAGGGATGTCAAGTTCAAGTACAAGTTCTGTGGTTCAGCTCAAGTTACTTGTTTGCAGCGTGCAATTTCACTTCTGAATTACTCATTCCTTGTTAGGATCTCTTGCAATTTTGTTCCTATCCCTAATCTTTAAAGATAATGCAGCAGTCTGCTTGACAGCCAAAAATATCATTATCTTCCTAGCAGGCAAAGGATATAGTTTTAGAGGAACATAAACTTGATTTTCAGAGACAGTGGTTACCTGCAGCCCTTACAGGCTTCAAATAATATCTTGGGCACTACTACCTCTGAAAAGTCAGGCTTTCAATATAAACCACTTGAATTCATCCCCAAAACAGAACAGTTTCCATGCACTGAAAAAAAAATATTCTGGTCAGATTTAGAGAAAATCTTGGGCAGCACTTTCACCAGAAATGAATGACAAATTTCAAAATTGTTTTTAGGAGAGCTTTGCCATGAGGAAGGGAGACAAGCAATCAATGACACAACTCACTGCCACATATGAACCATCTCACATATGAAAATAATGAAGGCAAAAACTGTTGTCAGTCTCCAAAGAGATTTATCAGGTGGTATCTGGTCTGAATAAGAGATGAATTTCAAATTCTGCCTCCTTCCACATTTCACCACACGGATTAAAAAAAGCCCAAAGCCATCAAACAACTGATGATCAGCTCTCTCAGACACAGAGCAAACCAGTTGTTTCACCACATACAGATATTTTCAGCTCCACATTGAATTCTAAATGTGGTGCTCTTTGCTGTGGCTGTCCCCAAGTATTGTCAGAAGTGAGTCAGGGGCTGCACGTTTGCTACTGCAGATCCACCCTCACCAATCCAAAGGAAACAGCTCCACAATGAGAGATTACTGAGAATGTAAGAATAAAGGCATTATTATTTTTTTGTAGATATATCTCCTTTCAGGAAGGAATTCAATTTATTACTTACACTATTTTTGTTCAGGTTTAGCAGCAGATAGACAAAATTAGCTGCAGGGTTACTTACTTTCAAGTAGATCCAGTGTTCCACTCCTCTCCTGGCAGAAAGAGAAAGGAAAGTACCTTCAGGTTTTCAAGGCACAGATCGTGTATTTCTTGTGGTATGAAGTAATTTCTTTTAACATTAAGCTGTGCAATTCACCAATTCCCAGAACTGCATGTTAGAGTTTGCATTCTGAACAAAGCTAAGTACCTTCCCTTCCAGGGCTCTTTTGTCTTTTAAATGCATCCTTCTTGGTTGTATTTCATGTTATTGTGTTCTCACTGCTTCTGTATAAATGATCATATTAATCCTTAATTTTCTGGGTTTCTAGCTCTATTTGCCAAGGAAGAATTTTTCTTCTCTCAGAAGCTGCAGATGCAGATCCCCACTGTGCCAGCTTCTTCCTGTCTGGAGTGGTCTGGCAAAAGGAATTAATTCAGGAAAGTTCATAGAAATGGGTATTTTCTTTTCACTTCTACTATACTTCACAGCTGTCTCACTGTGTTCTCATCACTTTTCTTTTGAGTATACTTATGAAAGCTCATCACAGCAGCTAAGGTCTGCAAGGTTGGGAAGCTGACTTTTCAAGAGTAGGAGTAGAAATATGGGAGCCAATCTTTCTCCTATCAAATGTCAGTTCCTCCACAACTCTTTTACTCTTTGGAGTACTCCTGAGAAAATGCAAAACCTCAATTTTGACTTGTTGCAGCATTTTCAATGGGGAAGAAAAAGCTTCACTTATAGCAGATCAGGCAGCTGTGAAACTTGAGGGCTGTTTGACAATTTTAGGTATGCAGAACTAAATGCAAGAGCATTAAAATCTGGCATGGAAAGCTCCATGGGCAGGATGTGCACCAGTCTGGAAGAAGACAGGTTTTGGTAGGATAAGATGAAACACAGACACCAGAAAGAAGTACAAGTGCAATACTGTTTGTGATTTCATATTTTAAAACATGGCACATCCATGTAGAGAAAAGTAGTCAAATTGTAGCAGCCAGTTAGAGCTGTTGCATTTTTCTTAACCCCAAACTGGTGCTATAGAGGTACCATTCACAGAGATAAAGGAGTTAAAATTCATGGAAGACATCAAATCCATGGAATCAACTTTCTAAATCTTTAGCTGCTGAATCTTGAAAACATCACTGAAGAAAACTGAAATGCCTGTGAGTTAGCATGCAGTTGCATAAAGCTGTGTGAGATCCCAAGTAGGGCTCTAGGACTTTTCAAAAAGGTTGATCCCACCACATCTGCTTTCTCTCTGCCTTTGAGAAAGGACATAATGAAAATCCCTTCTCCCTTTGAGTACCTCATCACTGCAAAGAGCCCAGCAGCCCCAAAACAACCTGGGAGGGGAAGGAATTGGTATTTATTGCCAGAGCTTTTCCAGTCAGTTTGATGTTGCAGTGCTGCTACAGGCAATGGGATCTGACTCTTGCTCGAAGAGCACCAGCTCTGTGTTCAGATTTACAAGGGAGCTGGTACACTATGGAAACTCTAATTTAGATGTCCCACTTCATATGCTGGTAAAAGCACATATATACTGGTTATTAAGACACAATCTGGAGTCTGCCTCACACCTCCTACAATGAAGCTACTGATACTCACCTATCATCACCTATACAGGGCACTGCAAACCACCCTTGAAACAGCTCATCAGCAATTGGTAGACTCTCTATTAAAGCCATAGCAGCATTAATATCTGATGTCTTCACAAAAGTAAAGATTTTTTTTTTTTTNAGTCTGAGAAAGGCATTATTAGTCACAGGATGAACCAAAGGCTGTTAATCCCCTGTCTACACCTTAAGAAAGAAAAGAGGAGAAAAAGCTAATTTAAACAAATGATACTAGGGATAAAAACTTCAGACTGATGCTACATTAAATTACACGGGAGGCTGAGGTATCCAGCCATGGTCTTCAGTAAAAAAGAAAATTATAGGGTCTATCAATTAGAGAAGTGGTGCTCTGAGCCTATGTGCTGGCATGCTTACAGTTTTTTTAATGTCTGGCAGGATGTTTTACAAACTAAACTCAGCAAGATGACAATTCCACCAGAAGGTGCTTCAGATGGTTTTGCTAATAATTTTGATCAGCTGAAATGGAGAAAAACACCACTTCATTTATTTGGCTCTTCCAGAACCTGTCAAATCTGAGCAGAACCATTAATTGCCCCTTTCTACATCTCCCCCTGCCACCTCTCCCACCTTCTTCCAGAAAAGACACACTTCAATTTATTATTTTTTTTTCTACAAGTACTCTGAATATTCAGCCTTTGTTCCCAAAACAAACTTTGGTCATTCTTTGTGCACTTCCTTTCTAGAAGGAAGTGCCATTTCTTGAGAATATTCATTGGAGGCTGGTACTGCTACTGCTGCAAAGATGTAAGTGCTAACCACCATATATTGGCTTTTGTTTTAATAGCCTTTTAACCAACTTTGTTAATGGACTGAATGCAATTTAGATATGGAACTTGGCTAAAATGTAGCTTCAATTGGCTATTAAAATTTAAGAGCCAACTAAGATAGCTAATTACAAAAAAGCTCCAGTGATAATGCTAAGCAGAATTAGTAATAGCAAATGACAGTCTGTCTAGTCTTATTCCCAAAGGGAAAGAAACTCTTAACTGAGAAGTCAACCAGACAACGTGCAGAAAACCTAATTGCATTACTGGTATTATGGCATCCCAAATCTGGCAGCTCACTGGGACAAAACAGTGAGAAAAGTCTGTCAAACTACTCAGGAAAGCAAGTGACCCCCTTCTTAATGCTAGCTGCAGCAAATATAGGGAATTATTATTTTATATTACCTTCCTGGAAAATAATCCTGTAAAAATTACCAAACCAGCACCACCTAAAAAATATCTTCTATCCACCCTGAATTTGACTGTCTCTCCAGATATTTCAGATTAGGGGAAAATATAAACAATCTGTCTGCAAAATGTTCAAGCACTAAAAGAAGCATTCTGTGCCTCATTATCAATATCCTCATTACAGCATCAGCTGAAGTGCTGACTAGTTCTCCTGTGAAGATTTATCGTGTACGGTGGCCACTTTGAAACATAGGTAGCAGAGTTTTTAACATTCCCTGCTCAAGTGTCTCCCTGCTGTGCCAGTAAATGTCAGTCCAGTTTTTTCACGGCTGCGCGCACAGATTAGAAACAGCAGGAGAGCTCGGGAGTATGACTACAATACTAGTAAGGACACTTGTCTTCATGGCACTGCTCAAGTGATTCTTGGAATGCAGGACCCTGCTGTTTTCTAATATTTACACACAACTGGAGTCATCAAGAGCAGTAAATGCAGTCTAAAGGCAGCTTGCTTCTTTTGTGTTAGGGGCTTTACTTTCAAACGGGGATGTCAACAAAATCCTAGCGCGCCCCGTCTGCCTCTCCCAAAGCTCTGCGTTTCCGCAGCAGTGCCGTGCAGAGCAGAGGGAAGGCGTGTGTGCGGGCACGGTACGGGATCCATAGGGCAGCGCTGCGGGGATGATCGCAGCCCTTCCCCGCCGCTCCTCAAACACCGCTGCACTTACAGCGAGCTGGAGCCGGGGGTTCTGCAGTGCCTTGGGAGCAGAGACAAGCCCTGAAACGACACTCACCTGGAATAAAATGCACCCTTTTCCTTCACAGAACACTTGCCTCGACTTCTTTTTCCAGGACGTTTCTGGCGTGGGAGGTGAGGGTGACTTAGGAAATTCGCACCTCAAAACGTTCTTTTCTAATATATGGAAATAAATGTTCATTGCATTTGGCTTTGGTAGTGTCAAAATAAAACAGGCTCCTTGAAAACTTGGAAAACAATCAAAGGAAGTTCACTGGTAAATAAGTTACTAAAAAAATAAAATGTCAAACAACTGAAGTACAAAAGAATGACATTAACTTTGAGTATGTGACAAGGAAAAGAATACAGTATGCCTTCCTGACAATAGCTATTCAGAACAGTGTAACATACTTTCTGAACAAAATGATTAAACGAAGTCATTAAAATGATAGTTTGATTTGAGGAGTTTTAAACATAAGAGGCTTTAGCAGTCCTGTTTTTACATCCAAAATGAAGAGAATGCTATGCTTAAAGCTGTCAGCCACACTTTGCTAATACCCAGGAAAACTGGCCCAACAGTCAAGAGAAATGAGAAAGCACCTTTTAAATATGGTATTCCAGTTTTATTTCAAAACAACGGATTCCCTTGTTACAAAACATAACCTCATCATTCATTCATTCAACATTTCATGTTACAGCATATTCTTTAATCTCATGACTAGCTACTCAGACATTATACAATCAAGCAAACTGGACATCCACAGGAATGAATACACTCTCACTGGCTCATATGGATTCCTTTTGGTTTGCCAAACTTTCAGCTGCCCTGATAAGAATGATGTTCATGCCTCATTACATGTATGTTGCAGCAGATATATGAAAAATAGCAGTGCTTCCACACTGAAATTCAACACTGTATTTTTTGACTTAAAACTCTGAAGAGAGGATGCAAAGCTTAGCAAGGAAGTACTTTTACAAAAGGATTTGGAAGATTACATGCTCCTCAAAAAGGTAAACTATTATTGCTATGAGAAGCAGCTGTGTGACAATATTTCACTGGAACTAGATCCTGCACAAAGGTACTCACAATTATAACTTTTCTAGTCTTTTCACTAATATAAAAAGAAAACCTGAGGGGGTGGTTGAGAAAAGGCATTGGTTTTTGGTTGGTTCTTTTCTTTGCCCTGGGCCCTTTGCTTGAAATTCTGGTCTCTTTCTTTCCAGAGAAACTGTGAATAATTGCAAAAGTGATACAAACACAAATACTATGCAAAAAAAAAAAAAAAAAAGGCTAAAATTCAGTACCTGTCTTCCAAAGAATTGTTTAAATGCATTTTATACAAACTAGAATGGAAGGATGTGATTTTTGCCTTATGTTCTGTTTTTAATTCAAACACTTGAAACATATTTAAAAGCTATTTCTGCTTTTTCAGACTTCATCTCACTGTACAACTAAGTGACCACCAATATGACTTTACTCAAAACGGTGAGAAATTAGATGCAACACTGCTGTTTCTTATATGGTACCAAAAATGAAACTATTAAATAAGGCTTTATCTCTACACTATAAAGCAGGAAAAAAGCACTCTCTTTTAGTTTGCCTTTAAGACATGAATTCATGTATATAAAAAATAAAAATGCAGCCCCATTTCAAAAGTTGGCAAAATTTTGCATTAGTATTTAAGTATACATAAATTATGCAAATATTTTAATAAAACATTTATTCTTCAAAAACAGGTATGAACAGCAGTCCATGTTTTTAAAGGATTCATCATTTAAAATGGAAAGAAAAAGATTCCAGTGCTACCAAAAAAAACCAAAAAAAAAAAACAAAACAAAAAAAAAGAAATGAGCCACAGAGCAACTAAATTTGTTGCTCCATATATTATTTACTTCTGGACTCTTTTTCTGGTTGCTGTGCTTTTCTTGGGTTTTGGTGAGGTCGTCTGGGTTCTCGTTGCAACTGCATCTGCAATTTAAACAAAACAAAGATAGACTTTTTGTCAAATAAAATAACAAAAACAGATCACAAGAAAATACTTTTAGTCTTTAAAAGCATAGCTCAACTGAAATCATTCACTGAGCTTTAAGTGGGGATGGGGAATATGCCATGGACAGAGGAGAATCTACAACTATTTCTGGGCAGTGACCTCCTAAATAAACACGCTGTACAGTTCAACTTCTCCAAGAGTATCATCACATGGTGTTGAGTCATTTTCTTTTAGCTCATCTTCACCAAAAGAATTATATCCTCTACAAAACCTACACCCCTCCTTCCTCCCCATGTGCCAGCTTTTAGTTTGATAATGCCTCCCAATATTAAGCCATTTTTTGGACCTTGTACTAAGCTCCTCCAGCTCTGGGATCACAGTTTAACCCCAGACAGCAATTACCTACCATTCACTCACTCCCCTTCCCCTCCCACTGGGAAGTGGAAGAGAATTGGAAAAAGGAAAAAAAAACCCATGTGTTCAAATGGGAACAGATTAATAATAAAAATAAAGTAAAATATAATGACAAAACAAGTAAAAAGGATAAAAAAAACCCAACCCACAAGTGATGCACAATACAAGTGCTCATCACTGACTGACTGATGCCCAGCTGACCCCACAGCAGTGATTGGCCCCTCCCAGCCAACTCCCCCATTTTATATATGGGTATGACATTGCATGGTGTGGAATATCCCTTTGGCCAGTCTGGATCAGCTGTCCTGGCTGTGCTCCCTCCTGGCTGCTTGTGCATCTCCTCACTGGCAGAGCATGGGACACTGGCATGTCCTTGACCCAGGGTAAGCACTGCTCAGCAACAGCCAAAACATCTGTGTTATCCACATTACTCCCCCACTGAATCCAAAACACAGCACTGCACCAGCTACTAGAAAGAAAATTAACTCTATCCCAGATGAAACTAGGACACTTAGCAATGAAATTTTGGTCTGATATTCTGACAGTTTAGTGAGATGTGGCATCTTAGAGCATTCTGAATGGAGTTTATACAAGGGGAGGGAAGGCACACAGGTGAAAAAGGAAGATTTCTGTTTGGCAATGTCAGTTGTTAAATCAGCTCAGTTTTCAGTGCAACTGTAGATTCAAGCTATCACTTGGCAATATTTATTAACAAAGGTAAGGAACAATCCCATCTAAATAAGATGTTATTCTCAGTAAATCTGGCAGGCAGGTTGTTCAAAGAGACCACACCTAAAAGCAGTAACAGACACTGGACAATAGTAGACACCCCGTGTGCCACAGCAGGACAATGTTAGGACTGACACTGTTTCAATACAGGCAACTACATGTCTGTATTAAATTATTTCACACATAAATTATGTGGAATTGCCACAGTTAACCTGAGAAGTGATAAGGTAGGAGTGAGACTGCCCCTAATCTACAGTCTCACATATGCCACTATGTCAGATCTCAATGCAATAAATTAGTCCCAAAAATAATTTTGTTACTAATTTAAGTAATAAATACATACTTGTGGTTTCCAAAGCAGCTAAACTTAGAACTGCCAGCTCTTCAAAATTCTTCCTGATCACAGTATCCCTTTTCTGTTGTAAAATGTGCTTCAGTTATATTTCAGCTGTCTTTGTTGGTATCAAATAACCAAGTCATTTTGCTAGATGGCTCTCTAGGAGACCTTTTTCCTTCAACTGCCCCTTAAAAGGGTTCTACAATCATCAGATTGGAAAAGGAAACAACAAAATGGAACCCATAGATTTGTTATTTACATATGGAAGAAATAAGAAAATAGTGTTGGAAGCTGAAGACTACATTCAGCAACCAGCTGCAAACATCAAATGGGAACATAGGCCAGGCTGCAGCATTTAATGAGTTAAACACCACCATTCTCCAATCACTTTGGGCAGTTTGAATGTGGTGCCAATGAAAAGATACTTTTCTTTTTTAAAAGATAAAAGACAAAATCTACTTTTAAGAAGATTGTAAGAAGATGAAGTCTTTTAAGAAGACTCTTCCTTCTTTTAAGGAAGAGTCCTCTGACAAGCTCTTTCCCAGTTCAGCCAGGGAACCCCTGCATAACTGAAAGAAACTGGTGAATAACACTTCTCAGACAAGCATTTTACAGTACTCTGAAGCTGCTGAAGAAATTGCAAGGGCAACAAATAGTAGTTGTGGTTAGCTGGCTTTTTCTGTTTTCACAGCAGCTCTTTTTCTGTAAGAATTCTGAAATATGACTCAGGAAAAAAAAGAATGGAGAGACCAGAAGAATGCAAATATGGACTTGAATTCCAGTAAATATATGACTGTGGGGTGGGGATGACAGAGAAAAGTCAGTGAAGTTATGGGATGGGCCTTAGCTTTAGGTACTCAGTTCTGCCAAGTACTCCCTTTCCAGCAACAAATAAAGCAAATACTTTTCATATTCTCATAAGGAAAAACATCAGAACACAAGAATGCATTATTTATGACTTCATGTCTGTGTATTTCTTACAGATAACATCAAATATATGAGTATTCTTTTAAAAATTTTAATATAAAATTGTTCCAGATGAAACAAACTGGTTTACTTCTATTTGTAAAAAATTGCTTCACTGAAAATATTTCAAAACACAATTGTACATAAACAGAAATCATTCATCCCATGCAGCATGTGCCTGAAACTAACCTTCCTCTTCAACTCACAGCAATTTGCAAGAAGAAGGCAGTTTAATTCAAAACATTACTTGCAATCTTGAAAAAGGTTAGTTCCTTGTAAAAATCTGAGTCACTGCAGTACAATTTTTCTTTGCTGTAGAAAAATTTCACTTGCAAATTTTATATCTGAGTTTGAATTGCAATACTTGTGCAACATACTGCAATTCATCTTCAGGTCACAGAAAAACAACCAAAAAAGCAGACATCACTTTTTTTTCTTAAATTACTTAGTTCTACATGTAAAGTCATTATACACAACCTTACACATGGAGAATTTTTGTTGCAAGGTGTTTTACTTTAATACTTTTTATTAGGAGCAAACACAAGAAAGTCCCATGAAATGTAAAAAGGGACTTAAATTACTTACATTTTAAATGTGTTTAAGTGCTCAAAATGATCTAAAGATATTGTACAGAAATAAGCCTAAAATATAAAGGTAGATTAGGTAAAGAACTGTATTCCAAGCACACACAGAAGTACACAGTAACACTTCCATACTTTACATGTTGGACACTAATTTTTTCTCTTTATTATAATTAGTGGCAAATGTTCAAAGTAATTCTCACTGAATTTTATCACTTGCAAATTGTTGAAAAACCCTACTATTCGTGAAGGACCACAAAGATAAATTAAATGTAAACCAAATCTATTCTAACCTTCCTATCCACAGTATTTAAAAATCTTCAAAATTAATAGCACCTCCTACCACACCTTTTCTAATTTAAATAGCTTTTGAAGATCCTCAGACAATCTTGAGGCAGGCTCCTTAAAAAGACAGATCACTTCATCTTAATTCAAAATATAAAAGTGAGTTTGCTAATATTTCAGGCAACTGAAAACAGTATCTCCCTGCTTTAAAACCCAGACCTTCCAGTTAATTTCTAGATAAGACATTGTAGCACATGCTTTTAACTTCTAAAACTGGGCCACCAGAACATTTAACTTGCAACACTCCTAAGACAGGTAAAGGAAGGCTAGAAAAGCACAGAAAGGGACAGATCTTTCAGTCACTAGACACAGACATGGATACACAGTTTTAAAAATTTTATCTACTCCTCCTGAAGTCTGTAACAGATAGCAATCAATACCAAATCCTCCACAAGAAGGAAGGGGCTTATTACACAATTAGAACTATTGTGCAGTACAAGTTTCAAAGAAAATAAGTTTTTTAGGTACAAGATAATGAGATTAAAAAAACCCCTACCTGTAATGTGGGCATTGGTACAGAGTAGAAATACAAAATGTTGCACCATAAAGAAGCTCAAAAACCAATATGATTTGCTTTCTCCTAAAGCAATAAAGGTGACAAGGCCAATAATTCTCTAAATGCAAAAATGTGCCTAAGTGGACATTAGGTAATAAATCTCACTTGAATAAAGAAAAAAAGATTTAAGACAATAACCCAGATACTGATTTATGCAAAGCCATGCAAGGTAAATAAACATAAAGCTAAGTACCAATTAATTGAGAAATACTATTAAACCACCATTTTGGAATGTTCTTCTTACTAATCCATCAGTATGATTCTTTTCATACTGGAGCTGCAAGAGTAACCAAAGACCCCAGTTAAGGCCTTAACATGGTAGATGTTATCCAGCAATACAGACATGCAGAATTCCTACTCTTAGTAATATTGACTATTTTAAAAGTGTATTAAAAAATACAGTACATTCGCTGTTGTATCTACTTTAGTATTTCTCTTTATATGTCCTAACTAATAAACCCTAAACCTGTCTTAAAAAATTCAAAACGGAAAATTAAAAAGGCTATCCTAAAAAAAATTTCGTATTGTTCCAATCCAATCTTCATCAACCCCGAGATTTAAAAATACCTGCTGGGGTAGTTGTTCTATTTCTATTGTAGCTTCGAACCTAGGATTATTCACAAATTCTCATGAAACTCCTGTTTTTCCCAGCATTTATGTGATTTTCACTGAAGATGCCTGTACTATCTGCCTATTCCAACAAACTGATCAAAACCAGGCATATTAGTCCTCTCATATTATGCACTACACCCCTGCATGAGCGTTGGTGGATAAATACAGTGTATGCCACAGTTTGGTATTCTGTTTTAACAGTATCATCATTTATAAGCCTCTATATTTCATTACTGTACATGGAGGCAGTTAATACTGAAAATGGAGCTGCAATAGAGAGGGAAAAACCTTCTCATTTAAATAAAAATCATCTCTTCTGACAGCATTTTTCCTAGTGGAGATAGATTGGCTAATACAATACTTCAACATCACCCATATCACTTTATAAGGGATACCTTGCAAAATTCCACTTTTCAGGAAAGCCTATGGGTTTGTTATGTCACAAAAATAAAAAATAAGCTGATTATGTACTAATATAAATAAAAAGCAATTTAAGAATTTCACCAAATTTCATGCAATGTATTTTGGAAGTCCAACACAGCTTGTTTCTCAAGGGCTTTCTGAAATTCTGTTTCCAAAGAGAGTCACTTGACTGCTCCAGAAGCACTGGTGGCTGCTGATAGGATTGGAAGAGAAGGCCTTTAACAACCTCATCTGATGTGGCCACTCCTACACTGAGAACAACCAAGGGCAGCTGGGGGCAGAAGCAAGAATTTCCAGATGACTGTCCTTCCTCAGTGCCATTCTCTCCTCCTCCTCCTCCTCCTCCAAGTGTGAGGGCTCCCCAGCCCCAGCAGATTTCAACAGTGGCAGATTTCCTACAGCCACTGAGCACCTTAGGGTACTCAAAGTGCCACCCAGCTGATCAGGATCTTTTGGGGACAACTAATCTTTGGAGTGGACAAGACAAACTGCATAGTCAGATGTGGTTAATGCTGATGAGCTGAACAGCAAGAGGCTGCACAGCTTTTGCCATTGCTTTTTGTTCAAACACTCATGAAATGTTTGAATACCTGAAGAGCAACCACCATTCCACCATATTTATGTCCCTTAGAAACCAATAAAATAGAATTTCAACTTTTAAAGCACTCATGTATGACTCAACCTCAAATTTTACAACTAAGAGGTATCAAGAAAATATCCATTTTACTGAACTTCAGGATTTTTTTTAGTCACAGGAAAAATCAATTAATGCAGAAGCAAGTTCATGGTAACACAAAACTAGTCAGATTTGGAAATAGTTTTCAGTATTTCTATAATAATCAATCCTTTTCAAACTGGGAAAGCATCAGAATCAGAAAAGATTATGAAACAGTTGCCCTTTCCTTCAACACAGGTTTATGAATCATGTAATAGTTGGTAAAGTTTTTTAATTCCAAATTTGGAGAGAACCAAATAAGTAAGTACATGTATCACATTTCACCTGAAATCATTTTATATACTCCCTCTACTTGGTATTCACTAAATTAAGTAGTGTAAAAAGGTGAAATTAGAGCCATTTCATCTGCAACTCTATTGAACTAGCAAGAGGAAATTTTTCCCATTTAAGCTTATGTTGAAAATCTATACAGCATCCTTTACTTAGTCTGAAAAAAACTCATTGCTTACAAAAAGTTGATGTTACCACCTGAATTGCAATTCTTCTAATTCTTTTCCATCTCCTCCCATAAGAATTTCAATCTACAATCCCAGGAAAAAGTAGTATAATATATTATAAGAAAAGAAAGTATGTTCTGCACATGTGTATCAAATCACAATCAGAAAATAGTCAACTGTATTAAGTATTTTGTTTAAAAAGTATTAAATTATATCTAAAATGCTATGGTGTCAGCATCACATAAAATAATTCTTTTGCCTTGAAAGAAAGTATAATCCAATTAACACTTTTCCAGCCACTGGCAGACTAGAGAATTTATAATAAATTGAAGTCAACAAGTAAACAGGCATTCAAAAAAGAGAAATACTATCTGGTCTTAATGATTAAAATTCTATAATATGAGCAGCTGAAAATGAGCAAAGCAGAGTCACATTCTGGAATAATATTAGCTTCATTCCCTGTACTTTGAGCCATACAGTTTGAGTAAATACACCAGGATAAATCCAGAACTCACCAATATTACTGTCCTTGAAAGGTTACAGTTTCCATCCTGCAACACTCCCTCATCAAAACGTTTTTAAACAAGGAGATTTCTTCCGAGGTAGACTTCAGTCCTACTGCTTTATTATTTTTAGACTATTTGACCACAGACAACATCTGGTATTTTACTTAAAATCATAAATCAAAAATTCTTTAGGAAAAATATCTTTGCTATTCCTTGAATTCAGCTGACATTTACATAAAGGCATTACAAGGTTGGATCCACAAGGCAGTTTGACTGGGCACTCACCATCAGCTTACCCTATACAGATCTAATGCAGATTTCTCACATTGGATTTTCAATAATCCTACTTTATCTGTCCATGACTTTTTCCATCCTGCACTGAAACTATGCCAAATTATGCTGAAATAACAGCTTCAGCATTTTCTATCCTTACAGCTAATCCTTTCCTTGACTTTAAACACACTTGCTTCTGGAAGCTGCTGCTCTTAGCCTTTGGCTTTAACACTCTGGGAAGAGGAATCCTGAGGAGTCAGCATGTTCTAACAGTGAACTGGACAAGACAGGAGGACAAAAATGAGAGTGAGCAGAGAATGAACAATGGCAAATGAACAGGGTTCAGCCACCCATTTTTATCACCTAGCAATTCTACCAGCTTTGAGCACTACATAACTGAAGCATAATCCTCTCTTACATAGAAAGCTGAAATCTTTTAACTTTAGCTAATGAAGTTAATCTAAAAAGAAATTGCAAAAGATCAACAGCACTTAGCTGCTCAAGGTTCTGCTGGGTATTTTATGGCCATGTGGCTGGGTTTTGGTAAGCTGAAGCCAGCTTCAGGGCCAGCCTCTGTGGGGAGAGGCCAGCTGCTCTCCTGTGCCTGACACAGCCCCTTCCAGCTGGCTCCAGTACAAACACACTGCAGGCCAAAGCTTCAAAACAAACCCATTGTAGGCCAAAGCTCAGCCAAATTTTTTTGTGGCAACTCTGGAAACATTTAAGAAAGGACAAAAAAAATCACTGGACAGGTAGAAAGACAGTAGCAGTGTAGGGAGTAGAGTGAAAAACAGCAGACAGAACACCCCAGTCAGAGGTGGGAGTGGTGCTCCAGTGCACCAGAGCACACATTCCCTGCAGCTCAGAAAGGACCCAGAAGGGAGGAGATTTCCTCTGCAACTCATGTGAGAGCCCAACCTGGAGAAAATTGGTATTTCCTGAAAAAATTGGGCTACCTTTTTTTTTTTTCCCCCTGAAAGACTCCAGCCCAAAAGAGAGAGCCCACACTGGAGCAGGGGTAAAATGTAAGGATGAAGGAGCAGCAGAGACCACAACACACTTCCTCTCCAAGCACTGAACAAGAAGAGTGGTAGAAAAGTTTAGGCTGTAGTTAGGTTCAGCTTGGAGGAAGGGGAAGGAAAGGTGTTATTTTAATGTTTGTGACTATGCAAATTTATTTTAAATTTGCAATATGTATTACATTAATTTTCCCCAAGTTGAGTCTGGTTTGCCCAAAACAGTAAATAGTAATAAATTTCCTCCTCTTTGTTTTAATTCATGGGTTTTTCTCATCCTGTTTTCTCCTCCTGTCCCACTGAGGAGGGGAGTGAGTGGCTGTGTGGGAGTCTGGACTTTAGCCAAGGTATCTTGCCACACCAGTACATGTGACTGTCAGAACAATCTTTTGACTTACTAGAAGTAGCAACTTTCTTTTTTTTTGGACTTCCCAAATCTTCCATTTCCACGTCAGTGCTCCCACTGGCTGCAGCTGCTGCCTTTCTTCTTTTCTAAAAAGAAAAAAAAAAAAGAAAAAAAAAAAAAAAAAATAGCTATTGAACTCAAGAGCAGGAAAGACCACATAAAGTAGAAAATATCCTCACAAGGTATTCCCTTATGTTATATTATAAAATGTCTCCAATCATAGAGAAAATTTATTCCTGTATTAACACAAAAATACTAGTACTAAGCCATACACAATTTAAAACAACAGTTCCCCAATCTGCAGATCACTTTAGGAGTTGAAATTTTAATGTATGAAAACATGAGGGTTTGTAGTCATAACCTGGTGGGTTTTTTAAACTTACATTGAATAACTGTTACAAAAGGAGCAATCTGAAAGACTTAGAGAACACATGAAAACATTTTATCCTAACTTCATAATAATTGGTTTTTTCTACAGCAATTACACCACATTAAATTCAAGTTTGTCTGGATCCTTGCTTCTTAAAGCTTTCTTTGCACAGCTTAAAAGCAGCTAATACCCATCCACAGTACTTTTTTTTTTTTAATAGTAAGCATGGGTTCTGTTCCAAAGAGAGGTATTTGGGCAATCTGAACTCTATTCAAGGTTTGTTATCTTAAAACCACTAAATGGATAGAATTGTTATTATCTGTGTGCTACAATTAATCCTACTATTGCAAAGTATTCCTGAAGTGGTTATGGAAAATTATAGTTTTAAAGCCATGATGTTTGTAAAGGATGAACTGACCTGCATCAGGCATACATGAAAACCATTGAACACTGGAGGAGTTTTACCTTTCCTTTTTCTTTCTTTCTTTATTTTTTTAATTGTGTGAGACTAAAGCTCCACTAACACAGCTTTAAAAGTGCCTACAACTTCACACAGCTCAGGAGAGAAGGGGAGAGTGCATTACATCTTTCCTTTCCAAAGTGTTGCTTCATGATTACCATCTAAACCCTGCTGGGCTGAACAGATTGGTTCGATAATTACATACAATAACTGCAGTGGGCAGGTAACCCTCAGCTGGCACAGGGCAGCTCCCCTGTGAGAAGTTCCATATGCAAACTGCACTGATGGAGTGCATTAGGTACATCTTTCCTGCCGGTGCACAGGCCTGATTACTGCCAGCCAAGACTCCAAGGTTAGCATGTCAGCAGATTTGTGATGCATTAGGCAGGAATAAACACAGACACTTTTGTTCATTCTGACCAAAATTAAGGAGGACTATTTTAGCACTGTACTGCTTTTATATGAGAGATAATGCATTCCTTCCAATTGTACTAGGAAAGGTTTTAAACGCTCATCAGAAAAACAGATATTCAATACATGTTACACAAAAGCAAAATACATTTATCTTGTTTCCAAGCTTATTTAATAAAAAGTGGTTTCTTAATCTTGATGCAGGTGAATTACATAGCAGTAGAAATCAGGCAGCATTCATCTGACAAAGGCAACACCTGCACATCTGAACTTGAACATTAGAAAGAGGCACAAATCACTAAGATCTGTATTTTTCCAGGCTACTTTACTCCCAATATTTCTCAGCTTCTCTTCAGCACTGAATAACAGTAAAATGTGGTCCTTGCTCCAAATAATTTAGTCAAGAGCTTGAAATACTTCCTTCAACACGTGGTGCTGCTAGCTTCTTGTTTGGCTAGAACTACTATAGAACACCATACTCACAAACTAACCTGTTTACTATACAGGAAAGAAACAAACAAAAAAACAAACAAGGGAAAAACCTCAAGCACAGCTGTGGACTGTGCCTCATTTACTTATACATCTGGGGAAACTTGAACCATGATATAGCAAATGAAATGCTAACTTTTAACACAGCAGAAATGTGTGACTTTTACCCAGATACCAATACTGGAGGGTGAGTGAGACTGCAGAATAGCCATGCTGATGTGTAACATATAATGCCCACCATGGCTCAGTTAGCTGAGAGCACAGGAGAACCCTACATTCTAAGAATGTATTTACACAGAAGCTAGAAATATTGTATCCTAGCTATCAAACAGCATAACTTCAGAACCTCAAACAATACTGTTTTAAGAAAACATTAGGGTAGATTGCACCAAAAGAAATGAAGAATAGGTGTGTTAAGACCTGCTGTGATTAAAAGATCAGTAGAGCCAAAATGTCATAGATATTTTGTGTTAGAGGTCACAATCTTCTCAAGGGTGGATGCCAGACTGCATTTTTCTTTTTCAAATTAGGCATTAAGCATGCCAAACAAAATTCAGCACATGATAGAAGACCTGGCTTTCAGAGGTAAAATGCTACTGATCAATGGCAAATGATCTTTATGGAGAGTAGTTTTTAATGAAGTCTGGAATTTGGAGCTTATCTTTAAAACACTAAGTCATCTTCTACCCAAGCCTATCCTGCAGCTGCTACAAGGCCTACAAAACTCAGTGTAGAAGGAAGAGTCATCTGTCCTGGTGTTTGGTTAAAAGCAAGAAGGTTATGATGTCCATCAATTTTATTCTGTCCAGACACTCTAGCAGTAGCTGCCATGAAGTAGCATCAAGTCCACTGAAATATGAAACAGACAGCTGAAAATGCCTACTCAAGCAGGCCAGCAGTACTCCCTGTTTTGTCTAAGTGCTTCATATTTGTGACAATTGAGTAAGCTGGCCATGCAGATGGTTCTCAAAGTATAAAAAAAAAAAAAAAGAGAAACCCAATAAAAAGGCTTTCTTCTATTTGATGTCAGGAGTTAAGAACCTATAGAAAAGTATTATCCCACCCTTTGGGAATGGTCTTAACTGATACAGCCTAAAAAACCAAGATTTTTAAAGTTTTTATTCCATTGAAAATGTACACCAGACATCTCTGCTGGACAAGGACATTAAAGGTCACAGATGTTGGCTCTGCAGCAGGCCAACTTACTCAGCAAAGAAACCAGCCAACCATTAAAGACAGATTATTTTTCCCCAAAATACAGGTCTCAAGCCTTATCAAACTACAGGGGGAACAGAACTTATGCTATCAAACTCTCCTTTTTGAGAGACCTTTACACTCAATTCAGCAGAAAATATTAGTATAGAGACCACAGCTGTATGATTTTAGCCAAAATACTATTTACTGGGCAAAGAGAACTAAGAAAAGCTGGACATCTATTTTCAGAAGACTTTAGAATCCTACAGCCTTTTTTTTTCCTGCTTTTTCCCCATCTTTAACACACTGCTGATCATATCAGTAAGCAGGCAACATACTTGCACCATTATCCTGTATTATTCTCAGTTCCCTGGCTCATGCTAAAGGAACCAATAAACTGCCCACCTGCTAATAACAAATGTAAATAAAGAAGTAATAAATGCAGTTCAAAGTAGATGATGTCCCATTATGTGACCACTTTTCATGGATATAACCTGTTTTAAAACACACTTTACCTAGAGTTTAAAAAGTCCTTAATGCCATATTCAAATGGGAATTCAAACCCAGAGTTTAAGGCTTCTTAAATACAAGGAAGAAGATATCCTTAGCCTACCAATATAGTTAAGACTCAAAAATAACATACTGGATCACAGAGAAATCAATATGTGAATTCTAGAATCAAATACTTGGCATAAAGATGTATATTTAAAACTAAGCTTTAAACTAGTCATGGAAAGAAAACTAATATGAAACAAAAACTAGACTAATCTTACATGTACTTTGATCCATCTGGAGTTTTATCAATTTAAAGAAATAAGTAAACTAACCTAACGTTCATCTGTTCAAATGTCATTATATCTAGGTATACAAATCTTGCTATCCAAGGTACTATCTACTATTAAAGTACCTCTATAAACATCATTCTATATTAAGTTTTATTAACAGTTAGTGAAGTTGAATTAGAGAAATAAAGTGTGTGACTAGGACTTCAGCATTTCACTATTTCATTATTTGCTACTGGATGAAGTTATGACACCTACTTCCTACACCACTAACTCTTACTTAGCTCAACAAAATGTAATAAAAGCTGACATGAATTTTCAGAGTAAAACCTTTTGCCCAGGATTTCTTTGGAAGTCTCCATTCTCTGCCAAGCCAAAGTCCAGCATGCCATCATCTTTTTGCCCAATGGTCTTGAGACCTTGCAGAAGTATTTCTCGGAAATGCTGATAAACAGGTTTCTCTTCATAGCTCAGCAGCTTCACCTTTTCCATATATTTGGCTATTTCACCTAAAGAAATGGCACCTCCAGTTAATTTCTGTTTGAAAACGTTTTAATCAGTCACTTCTATTACAAAAGAGACAGAAATTATGCATGCAATACTTATGCTATTTTTGAAATGGTTATTTATAAACTCATAATAATTATGTCTTTACTACTACACATTCTAGAAAAAAATTATACCAAGGTTCATTAGCCAGTGATGACAGCATCACTGTTTTTAACATGTTTATTGCAATGAAGAAAACAGTCAGTCGTAAAAAAATGTAATAGACCAATCTTCACGAACGAATGTTTATTTACATGGTATTTCTTATGTCTAGATTTAAAAATGTGGAAAAGGAAATTTAATGTTATCTCAGAACTTCATCAGTTCAAGACTGAAACATAGTAAATAATACATGAAACATCAGACCATTAAAAAAAAACAGACGACAAGTCACACATGACAAAGTAAACTCTTCTGATCACCAGGAATAGCTAGAAATAAAAAAGAAACCACCTCCCAAGAAAGTGTATTTCTAATAGAGTCAGTTTTAAAAAAAATAAATTATGTACTCAGCAAATCACCTCTGCCAAATAGGAACAACCTACACTTCAAGTTCATGTTACTTCTTAAATTTCCATATCTAAAATTTGCTTGTGAAAAATTAATTTACACATCTTATGTTTGTAATAATGTGTTTAACCAGAAGCAATACAGTGTCTGTAGTGTATTTAAGTACAGCCAAAAAGGAAGAGTCTAGACTTCTCTTAAGCAACAATCTAATTCATATCACTTTGTCAGTCCTGATTGAAAGGAAGAATTAAAATAGGTAAAAAATTCAGTAAAGAAGTATTTTAAAATAGCTCCTCTTACCTGGTTTATTTTTCCCAGGAAAGCATCTGTCCATCAAAATCGAAATATTCTCTCTACATCTGAAAAATAAAATTAGTAAAAACTACTGTTTCTTTTGAATTTTCAATCTTGTCCTGTTCTGATAAACTATTTAAGTGGGCCCAGTTTGGGCCACTGTCAAATACAACACTACTGCATAAACTCCTGGGATGACTTTGTATGGCCATTTGTAGGTGTGCAGCACATTTGAGAACCTGATGAATGCCAGATGGGCTACCTGAAACAGTTTTTGATTCTTAAAAGAAAGTAGAAAACTGAAGGAAAAAAACTGGTCCATTTTCAACCATCACATACCAATGCTAAGGAAGCCAAATAACAAATACTTGTTAATGAGACAAAAACTGCTGCACTGGGACAGCTCTCTTCATATTAAATACCTGACAAGAGAAGGTTGATCTGGGCTGAGGGGAAGATGAAGGCATGTTAACATTGAGGCTGAGGGACAGAATGAGAAATAATTTAAAAATCCCCTAACGGTAATGCTCTAGCTGGAATGATGCTCAAAGACATTTAAGATTCCCCTTTAGCCTTCATTTCTGCTACATGCATCAGAGCATGGTATTAAAGGGACACACACTCCACCCTTCTCTTCCTGTAAAGCATGACTGATGGTTACCTGCATCCTGCTAAGAGTGCTTTTGGCTTCACCTTGGCAATTCTTAAGTGCCAATACTGTGGTGGAAAAATAAACACCTCACACACGCAAAAGAAGGCAGCAGAACAGTACAAGTGAAGTTTAATTGCAAGTCAAGGATACATGAGACACGAAGGGAAAATGGGGGGGGAATACAAAACAATAGCTACTCACTGAAAAGGAACATACTGAAAGTACAAAGCATTTCTAAAGAAAGACATTTTCGTTTTCAAAAGAAATAGAAAACAAATAGTTTCTCACCTGATTTTTGAGTCTCTGACAAAATTTGGATCTTTCAAATTATCTTCCCATGGAAGATGGCCACTAAGCCAATGAACCATACAGTAACCCAAGATCTCCAGATCACCACGTCTCGATGGTGCTAAATATAAATGCACACATAAAAAACCCAACCATAACATCAGCTAATAAAGCACACACAGTTTAACAACAGTAAAAATGTATAAATATGTTAAGACAATGCTAACAATGTAACACTACTGTATCTGTTACTTATGTCTTTATTTAAGCATGACAGCTAGGAAGGAAAAAATATTGTTCCTACATCTGGAAGGGTCACTTCATTTTCAAGTCCTTTATCAATCTCTCCTATTCAAAGACATGACATACTGCAGTTATCCCAATTTGGGAAGCTTTTTAGGTACTCAGGTTGTGGAAAAAATAGAACAAGTTAGTGAAGTGATTGACTTTCTGTTCAAAATAGTTTTTACTTCCCTTCGTCTATAACAAGGTAAAAGTGCTGAAACCCCACCTCCCCCCAAAAATATTTCACAATGCTGAATTATTTTATGTGGCCTAGAAACTGAACAAAGGACAATATGAGATCAGATCCCCAAAAAATCACCTAAAAATAAGCAACCACAAAAACAAAAACAAACAAAAAAGAAACCACCAAAACAACTCACATGTATATTGACCACAGACTATACTAGAAGTATAAATTAGCAGATCAAGTCATCTTTGGTTATGTTCAGATTTAAGTATTCTCAAGTAAATAATTATTATCAACAACTGTTATTTTCTCAGAAAACACTCTTATGCTAATAAAGCAAAATTTAAGAATTAAGAAAATGAAGTTGACATTCACTATAAATCCTCAATGAATAATCAGACAAACCTTTACATATTGAACTTTTTGCCACCTCTTGCTTTCTGATGTTCAGTGACTATAGGCATAATTATGTAAATAAAGATGTTTGAGTTAAAATAAAAAATATTTTCACATTGATAACAGCAACTATTTTTCTCCTACAACGAGGACCTATTTTTCTATCAAGATCTCACAAGCACTATTCCATTTCTACCTGGTTAATAAAAAGCAATACACTGAACCTTTTATAAATTAAGGAGCTCAAGTTAAGAAAGTTACATTAAAAATACAATTAGTAAAAATTAGTATATAGAAAAAAAGAAAAATTCTAGCATAACACATGAAGAACAACAACCAAAAAAAAAAAA
>VZTR01003665.1:543542-581589 GCA_013400775.1 Chaetops frenatus
AAAAAAAAAAGGTATTTTTAGAATCAGAAATCTGGTTTGTTTATTTTTTGCACTGAGTTTTGTAAAATCTTTTATTTATAAAGAAAGGATATGCAAATGCCTATTGCTGAGTTTTACATCCTTACCCACACCCTTGTGTGCATCAATACTGGTATATTCAATAGTTCCATCATGGCACCTTTTAGGGTCTTCTTTATACACTTTGTGAACTCCTTCAGGGCAGTATCGGTAGGCAAGTCCATAATCCACCAAGTACACCTAGGAATTTCCACAAAGCATTCTAAGGTAAAAGAACTATAAATACCAAAAATATGCAAATGACAAATTTACCTCCCAACCATTCTCACAACTTCTTTGAAAGTATTAAGAATGGTGAGTTGTTCAACTTTGAATGATTCTCAGTACTTTATTAATCTTAACACATATGATTTGAAAACTATGTGGCAGTTAGGTTTTATTTTTTTCCACAAAGCAGTCTGATCTGGAAGTCATATCTCGCTGCTACAGAAGGCAAGTATGATACAATAGTTATTACCAGTAAAATTAGATTGAAAAAAGAAAACATGTAACAAGCAAAAAAAGAAGCAGTGTCCATAGAGTTATAAATACACTCCCTGTGCTATCCTCTTGAACACTACCACGTATTACTACTTCTCACCAACAACACAGTTACTTTAGGAAAATTGAAATTATTATTTTACATCTTTCACAAGCTAAAACATTTGGGCAAGAACACATACATAATTCGAAACTCTAATATGCATTGTTTGAATAGTAAAGAGTTAAAAATGCAGAAAAATGAAAGACTTCCGTAAATCAAGTGGAACAATCAACACTTTAAAGTCCAATTTTTCCAAGTAACAGAACACTTATCTGATGGATTTCTTGAACAAAGCAATGAGGTAACAATGCAGACAGGCAAACATAATTTACCAGTGTGCTATATAATTTTAGGCTTCCACCTGCAAATACCTATTTGTGAGTCAATTTTTTTTTAATCTCAAGAATTTCTCTAGAATACTATTTAGGCCAAATAGTCAATTGATAACTGTCCAGCAAAATGCATTAAAAAATCGTAGAATACTAACTAGATATAAATGTCAAGCAGAAATAATTTACCATATACATCCTTAAAAATGAGCTTCTGCTAGATTTCACAAGTTCAAAGCACTTTCATTGTTGTCAAATAGAAGGTTTAAAACATGAGGAGTAAAATGCATTATAAATACCTGATTAGGGTTCTTGTAACTCAGAAGGAGGTTGGCGGCCTTGATGTCTCCATGCACATATTCATGCTCATGGACATATTCCAGAATATCAAGCTAACAAAACAAAAGTCATGTAAATGCAGTACTGAGGTCCGCCCACCAGAGGACCTGGGCTCGGCACAAAAGTGGGACTGAACTGAGACATTCACACAGGGAAGACAGATTGAGAAAATAAAATGTATTTTTTTAAACTTACTATTCTCAGGCCTAATTGTAGGACAGTTTTATGGGAAAATTGCTTTGCATTCTCTTCGTACATCTTCTGAAGATCTCGGCCAAATCGGTCCATTATCATAAATCGATAACTACATTCAAGGACAAAAATAAAAGCCAAAAAACCAGCAAAGTTACTGAATTGTACTTAGGGAAAGTATTTTATCTGTGTGTTATCTGTACTAACTAGTGATTGAATACATCTCTCTCAAAAGAAACTGTGGGAAATACCTGACTTTTTTTTAACACTGCACATCAATTCTTACCTTTTTGACATCAGCTACTCAAATGCTCACCCATCAAAAGAACTGCTCTTTAGTTATGCAACACAATAACAAGTACTCACAGAGGAAAACATCCCTATTGTAACTCACTATAGGCAAAACCAAGCATCATCTACCTACAAAAATACATTTCTTAGTTTTTATAAATGGCTAAGTGACTTAACATGTTCACTTACAATGTTCCCTTACTGAAATCTATTGCAAACTTTTTTTGACCTATTGTTAACAACAAAAACCTCTCACTTGCCAAAGGTGTTCTGATACTCATTGCTACAGCCAAACTGGTTCTAGAACTGTAAGAGTTCATAGTGGCTATATTAAAGAAATTCATGCACTAAACATTGAATGCAAAGTCACTTTTATTTGCAGGATAAAAAAAAAAGCTACATTTACTTTTGCCTCTCAAAATGAATGTTGTTTTTACATTACATTAGTTTTACAGTTGAGGACCTACTGAAACAGTAATATTTCTGCCCTATGCAGTGAGCCACACAATGAAGCCTGAGCGACTGTAAGCTGCCAGAGAAATACTAAAAGTGCTTTGCAGCACAGCTGTTTAGAGAACAGCCACTAGGAAACAAGGACTATTGCATAAGCAGGCATTAACATTAAAGACCAAGTAACAAAAACCTTTCCTGGCATGGAACAATACTAAAAACTATCCCTAGACTTAAACCAAATTTAACATGAGCCTAGCAATTATTCTAGTTCACAGATTAAGCCCAAAAAAGCCCCATCCATAGGGAAGACAGAATAGATTTGAGAGAGCACTAAGTTCTTAATATTTGTGAGTGAAAATACTCTAAGTGCACACAACAAGAAAGACTTTAGTCATATTAATCCAGGACTTGTACATTAGAAATTGACTGGTTTTTAATTAAAATAAAAAAGTTTCTAAACCACATATACATAAACAGCATCACTGTTTTACAGCAATGTTCAAACAAATGAAATCTCAATTAGAAAGACTGTAACAAACAAACAGGAGTAACAAACAGAATACAGATAAAATGTATCTACTTATATGGTCCCTAAACACACCCTGTCATGCACATGAAAATTTGTAGCAGAAGTGAACAACATGAAGATAAGCAGAACACAAACCTTATAAAGTAACTTAGGCTAAAAGAGATAATGGTTGTGGATTAAATAAATTCCAATATATGTCAACAAAAGATATATTCACCTGTTTCCATTTCTTTCATGCAAGCCAGAACCCCAATATCTTGGTACACCTAAATATTTCAGTTTATGGGACTTAGTCCACTTCTGAACTGAAAATACAAATAAAGTTAAGTTCATGAATTTGCATGAGTAGAGACTTACATAAAAAGGGAGTAGTCACATCACTTACAGTTTCTGTGTACCTGTGAGCTGCTTATTTCATGGACATGTATGCCAAGTATACAGGAAAGTTATTCACATATCCATTGTGGGGACAGAGATGCAACTCAAGTTTAAATTTAGACAATATTACCAACAGAACTACAAAGAACTTCTCACCAAAATCCTCTAATTTACTATATATCTGAGTTCAATTTCAATAATTTAAAAATAATTTTGAAAATTACCTAAAGAGATTCTCAAAGTTCAACCTTACTTTACTTCTACAGGCTCTATTTTCATAAATGCTTGTAGTTCATTAAAAACATTTTTATAGACTGCTTACTTTCATCTGGCTTAGCAGCTCGCATGTAGAACTTTAACTCAGTAAAAAGAGGTCCATTCTGGCTGGGTTCCTTTAAGACAATTTAAAATTTGTTAAAAACTGCTGTGTTAATGCCTAGTAATTATTAAAAGCTAATATTCACCCTGTAAAAACATATTCTCCCCCAAAAGCTCTACCTGATGCTGATAAACACAATAGAATATCTTCTTTTCATGAAAGAAATCTAGCTCTAAAAGTTATTTTTATAATAAATGGCTTGACATTAAGGGTATCAAAAAAATACTGCCTCACAGCAAAATACCAAAGAGTAAGAAATTAACTGAAATGTAAAGAAATATTACAATTATTGGCAGAAATTTAGCAGGGAACATTAAACAACATTATCTCAGATTTTCCAGATTACAGCTGAATTGCATCAGTGGTAGCCTTCAGTGATCTTAAAATAATACCTGAAATGATTCAATGAAAAAACCGTAACAAAAGTTAAATTCTTGCTGAACATGAGGCTTTTTGTTCCCTTTGTACATTAGTTGACTAAGATAAAAATAACAGAGGATTTCAAAATTTCTTTAAATTATAAGAACTACATCTATTTCCATTTCAGAGTCTATCTTGTATTTAATACATTTCAGTTCCATTTTCAAGGGACAAATCTATGGTAAACATGTATTACAAGTAAAGTTCAAGCAAGAAATTCCTATGAAAACACCAAAGCTTTGAAATACTGCAAGAACAGCAGATGGGCAAGTTTCTTGACTCTACATTCCAGAACTTGGTAAAGAAAGAAAGAAAAACAAAAAAGGAGTTCCCTTAATTCTTGTGATTTTTGAGTAATTGATTTTGAGATGAGCATAAGCAATATATTTTTGTTACTCATATATATCCAAATTCATTCTATCTCTGTGAAAATACCTGTTTTGGAATATCCCACACTTAAAAAATAACAAAACGTATGCAATTACTGGCAAAGCAATTCAAATAAAATACAATCACATGGCATTAGATACACATCAATCCTAAATGGGTTTAATTTTAACTTTTAAATGCAGATGTAGTGATCCAGCAAACTGCTAAAGGCCAGAGTGAAGCACTGAGCTAAGAGAGGCTCACTGCTGTCCAGTTTCACAGGGGCAATGAAAGCTGAAAGTGCCCCTTGATGCCTTGAGTTTTGAAGTTTTTTTCTGTTCTGCTTTAGTGTGTAGCTCTTAGCTTCAAATTAAGTGTTAGTAAGTTCTCTACACAGGGCAGTCAGACACAACAATTCTCTACAACTCAAGATTCAAGGACAATCCTTCCCAACCTCAGGCCCAAAAGCACAAACAATGTAAAAAAGAGCAGGCCAAGCAAGGAGGATGGAACTGCATCATTCCAAGTTATTAATTAGACACTTCACCTCAATAGCCAAATGGAGGAGAACTGATCAAAGTGTGAAACCCCATGACCAAAGCCCCTTTTCTGTGTCCATGCTGAGGCCCATCCTGGCAGGGGCTGCAGCTGGGCTCTGTCATTGCCAGGGTGGCACCTTGCAATAAATCCCTGCTTTATTCCTCTCCTCCTGTCTGCCCTCTGCTCCAGCTCACTCTGAGCAGGCAGCAGCCTGGCCGTGGGCTTTGCAGAGCAGGCTCTGAGGCTGGGCTGGCAGCAGCAGCCTGAGCCTGCACATTTGATTCCAGAGTGTCTCCACCTTGCTTTCTCCAGCAGCACTGCCCTGATAAACACTGCAGCCAAGACAGCTTCCTGGCCTCTTCTTGGGAGGAGGAACCAATAAAAAAAAAAAACAAAACCAAAGACAGACCAACTGATCAACACACACAAATTTTGGTACCTGCACATTTACTTTCACAGTTAGTTTATTTATCCACAACAGACAACAAATTAGCAATATAGAGATTATATGTGTGGATGAAAAGGGTTAAATAGATTAATTCTTCTATTGCAGTTACCTCAAACACACATTACTTGACGTAGTCACTTGATTCTGTGTAGCATTATCTATTAATTAATACTCTAACTTATTAGAACATGAATTCTCATATAAAATTTTCATTCAATTTACATAGATTTGAACAATGTTGTTTTCCTACTAAAATACAATACAGCCCAAAAAAGTAGGTGTTAAAAATTCTTACCATATTGATCTATAAATAAATTATTCCACAAAAATTTATGTCTCAGAGCTGAAAATTAGTATCTTTCTCTGGTAAGAAAGAAAAGTCTGCTCTATTTTCATATTTGAAGAATGGATAAATGATTTAACCATAAACCAGATCTTTATGTTGACTACAAAGAGGTTTTCCCACAATACCATTAATTCTACCTACAGATAAATAAATGCATATGTGATGCTAAAAAAGCTTACACAGCATTTCATATTTGCCATAATAGTCCAGGAGTGCAAACACACATTTCTACAGCTTTATGCCCAGGGTCATTCTAAATACATGACTTATAAAATTGAAATTAAAGTCTTATTCAAAAAGATAACATAATGAAAGATTATAGAGTACATGTCAAAACCCAACAAATTGCAAGCAGTGTTTTAAGAATTCTGATCTTTTTCAGTCAGCAATGTAATGAAGTGCAATTAAACCCTGCATCCACTCCTGAACAATGACATCTGAAAGGTCCACATGTTAAAAAGCATTTCTTTTTTTAATAAAAACTGTGATTCATTTCATACTGCTCAGACATCAATACTATGAGGATATGTCAAAGACTAAGCCAATTTCCACCCTGCTTTAATAGCTTAATTCAAAGAACATTACTATACAAGCACATATTTTGTTAAACACTAATAATTGTTCAAAGCTGTTAACCACTTTGCTTCAGCTGATGGAAAAACTAGAATCCACCCAGGCATCAGAAAATGGGCTCTTATCCATAGCTGTGTTACACCAGACTGTAGAGGCATAATATGTTATGGGTCATTTGTGAGGCTAGCACAAAGACTGGGGCTACTCTTTATTGCCATAAAGACAAAATTATGGAAGTCAAATTAAAATTGAGTAGTCATCTGGGATATTAGCAATGGAGGTATTTACAAAATGCTGCAACAAAGTGAATAGCATAGAAGCAACCCAAAAGTTGGAGCAACTCTTATAGTAAGAGCCCAAAGTGGAAAAAAGAAGATGGACGGGTTTTAAATTCAAGAAAAGAGGTGGATAGCAATTACACACAGCATAAAGTAATGCATATCTGATGGTTTTCCCAGCAAGTCAAACCAGATTCTTCCATGAAAGTTAAACGGTGCTCTGCTTCCTGATCAGTCCAAACTCAGCAGGAGCCAGTAATTAGACGCCACTGTCTCTCCCAGGCAAAGCAATGCTGTCATCTGCCTCTAAAACAGATGCACAGTGGGCACCCCCACCCTCGAGAGGACAGGCTGAACACAGTAGCACAGGGTGCCACCACACAGCTGCAGGCTGGGGCTCCTGCTCTGTCTGGAATTCCTGCCCACAAACACCTAAGGCAGCAGCAGCAGGCTGATGTTGAAAGTGTGGTAGTGACATTTGCTTAGCAAGCACTGCTTTCTTCAGCAAGGGACATTTCAGAGGGAGGGTCATCACAAACTGTACCTTGGGGTGTCTGAACAGTATCAAAACCAGTATTCTAGAATTTCCCTTTAGTCAGCAGATGTAAATACCAAGATTAAAGGCACATACTAACCAAAAATTTATTTCACTCTAATTTAACCTAACTTTACAGTTTCAGGAACAAAGGTTAAAAGCACCAGCATATATACAAAGTGGTTGGCTACTGCAGCAAGGCATTTCAATATCATATAGTATAAAACTAATCTTTTACACTGTGAAGTTCTTGTAGTTTTCTGGTATTTACTTTTATTGCAGGAACAGTAGCACCACCAAGAAAATGAAGGGTCTGGATCTACTATGGCAATTCCCACATTCCTTGTTTTTTTTTAACTAAGACTTTGTAAGATCTTACCAGATCTATGCAAAATACTCTGGCAACATTTAAGAAAAAATACTTTATACCTTAGGAAGATAAATAGTCAAATCCAAGTAAATAACTCTTTTCTAGACTAAAACCAGAAGAAAATTTCAAGTAATAAGAATTTGCTGATTTGCTACAATGGGCTAAAAATGAGCTATCAAAAATGCTTTTTCTTCTCTCTAATCACTAGGTTAAAAAAATTGTGTCAATGTTATTTTAATTCCATAGAAATTAGAACACATATATGGTTTATGAAAAAGCATTTAAAGAACTTTGTGGAGACCCCAGGAATCAAAGTTTTGCTGTTTCTAGTCATGAGCCATCTGTCAGTTTATCAACATCCAGTGGTGAGCAACAGTTCACAGAGACTCACTGCTGAATCACAGAAATTCTCCCAAAGCTATCATTTGGTGATATCTGTGCTGTTTAAAGGAAGCAAGTGAAACAGAATCTGATCCATTTCACAGATCTTTTTCAACACCACTGATGTTCCTCATACACAGGAGTCTCAATTCTCAGCAACATTCCTCTGTATCCACACACTTTTATTTTAAACAGCACTTTGCAATTGCATTATTTCCAGATGTTTTAAACTACACATTCTATTCTAGAACAAATATTTTTGAGCTGTGCAGTAAAGATTCAAATGCTCTCTTACCACTTTCGCAACATAAGGGGCGTCACTGCCAACCGACTTTGAAGAATTAACATCAGCTGTTAAAAAAGAAGCTATTGTTAGTAGTAGGAAACTGTCCCCACACCATACTCTCACTTGCTATGCAGGATGGACAAACATAAAACAAAGTAACTAAGTGCTGACACAGACATAGACCAGCACCTTTGCCTTTGGTAAGAGAATCAAGCTACAGGTGAAGGTTACTGTATACAGATACTGCATTCTTGCATTCTCCCTTCTGTTTGAGGAGTACAGGCAGTTTACTAAATGAAGGCATTTTTTATTATCCAGTAACTTTTTCTCATTCAATAGTATTGCTTTTGCTTTCTAGGACTGTTATAAACGTACATATTTGTGTATGTTTATAATAGTCCTAGAAAGAAGAAAAATAAATTCCATGTTGGCATGTCACATATCCAAAAGTGACTTTCTGTTGCTACTAAGTTGTTGGTGTTTGTGACAGAAGATACAGATATGAAGAACATCAAATTAGGCAAGTATGAAGTACAGGAACAGTCAGGGTCACAGCTTGGTGGAAATGATGGGGAGGCAGAGGGCAAGCTTTGGCTTGAACAAAACAGGAACTCGAGTGAGTTGGAACTCCAGTAAATTTAGTAGCTCAATGAGCAAGGCTGAGTAAGTAGTTGAAACCTTCTTTGGCAAAAAGCCACCCACTAGTCCTGTTTTTCTCCTTAACCCACTTATACTGCAGTCTGTTCATTTTAAAAGCAGGACAGATTTTTTTCCTGTTTTCCAACTCAGTATGAATCCAGCATAACCTTTTCCCCAAGATGAGGAAGACCATATTATAATGATCACATTAACTTTCATCCCTTCAAAATAGTTTGAAAAATTACTAGGGGCAATCAAGCAGAAAAGTCTCAAGACCTCTCTTATCTGTTCATCTGTCCAAGTAAAAGAGACACAAAGTATGGAACACTATTTCACTTTGAAAAGTTTTCCTTGTAACAGTATTGCAAAACAAGACCTGAACTAAGCTTTAAACTGTAAAGTTCAACACTTTGATTTGTTTTTAGCATTGGTTACATTAAAAAAAAAAGTATATGGCATGCTGAAAGTTTACAAGGCAATGTAAAAATAAAAGCAATACCAAAGTCAAAACCAGTCCAAGTACTGACTGACCAGGAGCCTCCAGATGATATGCACTGACAGTTTCAGTTCAGAATTCATCATTATAGAGACACTCATGCAAAATTCCAGTCTTTCAGCCAGACCATAATTCAAATTTAAATAAATGCTAAACTATTCTTTCCATGTCTAAAAAGTAATACAGGTTTTTATTTTTAAAAAGAATGAACTACCACTGGAACCCCATAAAACTAGTGCTTAAAAAGACCATTTGTCTATTTCTGTCCCTTTTTTCCAACACCATGACCCAAGTTAAGGTTCTAGTAAAATAGATCATGTGAAGACACTTCATATTTCTAACTTAGGTTCAACTTTTCATTGTTTTGAATGGGGATCAACATCTTACTCTCCATTTAAAAGAATTCTCATAGATAGCGACACTTACCAAGGTAAAGGCGTCCAAAGCCTCCCTGCCCTATAGGGACACCTAATTTCCATTCTTTTCTTGATGTATCTGCTAGAACCTCCCCCAGACCAAACACTTCAGCAAGTTTCCTTTTTGCAGGGGCTCTTTTTCCAGCCGTTCTCTTATTTGGCATTTTCCCTGGAGAAAGTGGAGGAAAGGAAAAATTAAAAAAAAACCTATTGGTTACATGTTGATCCAGCTTATTTTACATAGAAAGCTGTTAGAAATACAAAAAAGAATGGGCTGTTTAAGTCATAATTTGTTACTAAAAAGATACTTGAAAAGAAATGCAGTAAGCAGTTTCATTGGCATGAATTAAATGTGAGAAACAACTAATTTTTCCAGGCATCACAAAAAAAAATTTGACAGCAAAAATCTTCACAAGAGAAACTTATTACAAGACCTTGTATAATACATGCTAAAAAAATCTCAGAATCTATCATATTCAATCAATCACAACCAATTACAGGTCTAAACTTAGAAAAAGGTAAACTTCTGAAATAAAGCTCATCAGTTTTCCTAGAGTTAAACTTGCACATTGAAAAACTGCACGTCTTCAGCAGTAATATGAGGAATTCCTCTTAGCTATAAAAAAAAAAGTCAGTTAATTATTTTTTTCTTTTATACAACTGCAAGCAAAAAAAAAAAAATGAAAGTCTTGTTATTGTTTATAGGCCAGCATTGAGTAGGTCATCACAAAAACTAGTACATAACTACCTATTTTGAGATCCCAAGTGTGAAAGTATTACTGTAGCCTTCTCACAACCCCAGGTATAATACAAGCAACGTTTCCAGAAATAATATAACAGCCCACTGGAATATGCCTCTTTCTGCAGAACAGAATCATGGAATCATAGAATAGTGTGAATTGCAAAGGACCTACTTGGTGTCATCTAGTCCTTCTGCAATGAGCAGGGGCATCTTCAATCAGACCAAGTTGCTCAGAGCCCTGTCCAATCTGAACTCGAATGTTTCCAGGTATGGGGTATCCACCACCTCCCTGGGCACCCCATTCTACTGTTTCACCAGCCTCACTGTAAAAATTTCTAACTTCTGTCTATTCTAAACCTACCCTTTTTCAACTGAGAACAATCACCCCTTATCTCATTGCAACAAGACCTGCTAAAAAGTTTGTCCCCATCTCTTTTACAGCCCCCCTGCAAGTACTGAAAGGCTGCAGAAACATCTGCCTGGAGACTTCTCCGGGCTGAATAATCCCAACTCTCTCAGCCTCCCCTCTAATCATCTTTGTGTCCCTCCTCTGGACTCGCTCCAACAGGACCCTGTCCTTCCTGTGCTGAGAAGTCCAGAGCTGGATGCAGCACTGCAGGTGGGGTCTCAGCAGGGCAGAGCAGAGGGGCACAGTCCCCTCCCTTGCCCTGCTACTCAGGCTGCTTTGGATGCAGCCCAGGATACAACTGGTTTTCTGAGCTGCTTGATGGCTCAGGTACAGCTTCTCATCCACCACCACCTCCAAGTCCTTCTTGGCACAAGGCCTTGTTTTGAGCAAGTAAATCTTTTGAGGTTTTAGTAGAGTCAGACTCTGCTGCACTAAAAGAAATTATGCAGCCATGACACAGCAAAGAGTGCATTAGGTCTCTTTACATGAAACGCCTTCATAAATTGTTTTACAAAAAAATTATCTTCCCTTCTACCTTATGCAGATAAATGTCAAACAAACAAGTCACATTTATTTTCTAAAAGATACCATTCTGACTGGTGGGATTTTTTTATTTTGCTGGAAGCAGGAAGCAATATTAATACACAATTTGGGAAGTTTCCACATAGCAAAATAACTTTTTCCTATTTGTCTAGCTACTCAATACAATAACCCTAAGCCAAACTCAGCCATTTAGGATCAGTTTTCCTCTTTCATATCTAACGTTCCTCTAGGATTTCTTTTAATTTCCCAAACAGAAAACTCCATAACTGCGACAATTGCTCCAAAAGCACTCCCCCTCTTACAAAAGGTTTCCAACTGGGTTATCTTCAGCAAATTTGCTTCCTCAAATAATGCCTGTCACCCAACTAGCATCTGAAGAGAGAAGCCACTTCTCTACTTACTCAAGGCAAGAATAACTGCCAAGTTGCCTGAAAATGTTCTTCTGTCCACTAATGCTCAAGTCTGCAGCTGTGATTGACCAAACCCCTCGAGGTGGAATGTGACAGAAAAAAGCCCAGCAGTGGATAAAACACTCGGTGGAGATGGAGAATGCTGATGTGCCCAAGGAGCTCTGGCAATAATGCAAAGGAACTCACAGGAGCTCAACACAAAGGGGGCCAGTGGGTGGCCTTTTTTTAGAAAAACAGCTAAATGACAGTTGAGTGGAGCTCAGAATTGCTAAGTGGATCAAATGGGAGGTGTAAATGTCTCCCCAAATTAGCCGGGCCAGCTTGGGGGCAGTGAATAGGAGGCCGAGTCCAACACAAGCACGCAAAAACTAAATAACTAGTAAAATAACTTTGAAGAGAAGAAGGGACTTGGGCTGGTTGCAATCCAGATATTCCTTCCCAAAGGCTAGGGACACCAGCACCATGACAGTGAACATATCAGAGACCAGTAATGAGAATCACATCAGTACCATGGCTGAACTGTGCACTGCAATTGCTGTATTTTGCCAAGTGTAACTTAAAATTGTATCATTTTTAGTATATTTTATATCACTCTCCTAAATTAGAAATCTCACATAGCATCAACTATCTTCAAAGACGTAAATTATATTTTAAATACTACATCCTTTATACATGGAACATGTAAAAGAACCCAGTCAGAGACTAGTGGACTCTGGCAACCTCCAGACACCAGAGTCACTCAATACATGAATAAATGCAGAAAAGAAGGTGCATCATTCCAGGCCAAAGTTCTTTTTTCAGGGTCTTTGTTAATTTGAGAAGTATCTTTGTGTCATGGAACCGCATCTGAATACCTCCTGAATATACTACTTATACCTAAATGAGTAACTTCAACAAAACACTTCTAACAAATACTCACATCACAGGAAGATATTGGTATTTATCAACACCTACATTGCACAAGCTTTCTCATTATCACAGAACACGATGTTTTAATTCTGCATTACTTTTCCATATTTCCACTTCTATACAGCAACATTCTTCCCTACTATCAAGACACATCTTAGACATAAATTTTAAGACTAACTTTACCCACATCATTATCCACACTGTCTTCAAGAAACTCCTCTCTACATTCCTTTGTCTTTCTTTTTTTTTTTAATCTTCAAGGTGATACATAGTTTACTGTCTTGGAGGAAGATCCTTCCTCCAGATTTTCTACAGGAGAAAAATGAGACTTTCAAGCACCAAAGACAATTCCAGCCAGCTCAGATAAGACCATACCAATGAAAAAGCAATGGTGTCAAAGTGTCAGAAGGAACAGAGCAGTAGAAAAGGCTATGTGTTGATATCACTTACAAGAGCAGGCCAAAAAGATCACTACAGACCTTTAAGCAGCCTCACAGGACATCCAAATCAGGAAATTAATTAAAATAAAGGGCAGACTGAAATTATTAGAAGTGTTAATGAAATAAACCAGAAGTCTGGAGCCCCAAGGCTGACTCAGATAAGGCAAGAAAGTGCAAAAATCAGCAGCATTGCCCAGTGACTTGGATATGGGACAAGATCACACACACTGTCATCTAAAGGATACCAAAATGTATCAAAGATGAGCATACTCCAATCAAGCTAAGAAACAACTTATTGTCAATATAACAATCATGCAGAGGGCTTGGAGAACTGCACCCCTTGATCTCTGAGTTATTACAAATAATTTGGGCAACACTTGGACAGAAGCACTTAGGTGCTTGAATGCTGGACAGATTGTTGCCCATAAAAGAAAAATTTGTGACCCCTCTTACAATAAGGCTAGGAAGCCTGTGAAACAAATGTATTGATACACCCCACATCTTTGACAGTCACAGTGAGACTCTTGATAGCAGCCTCTCTTCAAAAGGAATTAAATTTACTTAAAATAGCTCAACAGTATCAAAGGAAGAAAGAGCTGGTGCTTCCCTCTTCTTCCACACCCCCGCTTATTTTGTTTAACATGGTCAATAATTGTATGCCTGAAGGTATTTATTTTTTAAAAAAAAATTGTTAATGACAACTTCCCTTTATCCATAAAAGCAAAAATTCAAAATGGACATAAGTTTGAACGTCCCCAGCTGGGAACCCTGCCCTTAACAAATACACTAGATACACATACATGGTTTCTTGGCTGTCTGTATTCATACCCATCTGTTACATGGCACTGTGCCTACTTACAAGTTGGTCAAACTATCAGTAGGCCATAGGTGCCAAACACTGATCGCTTGCAATGGGCAGCATGCACAATACTAAGCACTCACTCTCCTGCAAAAAAAGCTGTTATCCAAGGAAATATTTAAGCAATAGCTGCACATGCTTTCACATTTATTGGGATAAATCCATTCTAATATCTTCTACTGATTGAAACCAAAGACACCTGGACACAGGAGAAATTTTCTACATGAAAAGACACACCTAAGAAAAAAAAACACGATAAAAAAATTTTAAAAGACAATTACAATTTAGTGCAAATTTTAGCATTCTGTGTGCTTTTCAACTCATAATACAGTAAACACGAGGAGTTTGTCAGGAAACTTATGCACCAACAAACATGACAAAGACCTGTCTACTGTACCTTGCACAACTGGAATAAAGCCATCTACTCCTCCCTAAAATCACCTCTGAAAATTCACTACCACCATCCCTCCAACAAGAAAAAAATCTTAAACTTTTCTCTCAACACTTCTTCCCATCAACAAAAGGAAATATTGCATACCCACAGGTATTGTGAAGTTTAATTCATTAGTTCCTGCAATCATGCTAAAGTCCTTGGAAACAGTGCCACGGATGTCAAGTACTGTACTATCATTCAAGTGTCAGACGTGACCCTACTTAGCTAAGGTGCCTGACAAGAACAATTTTCAAGGTGCATGATTGTAAACAGCAGCATTTTATGTTGCTACAATGTGCTCAAAACAAAGATTTTCCTACTAAGAAGCATGAATAACAGAAGTCAACTTGTCTAAACTCTCTCCAGAAGCCTCTTAGTACTACAAAGGCTTCTAGCTAATAAAACATCTTGGAAGGAACAGAATACACTGTACTTGAGATAGCACTATTGATGCAAAATTGTCTGCATATCAGTGGTGTTATCTTTACAAATGTTGTCTGCTACGGTTGCTACTTAAGCGATACTTGAACTCTCAGAATAAATATGAATAGCCACTTCTCAATTCTTGTTGCCATTCATTATCAACAAAAATCTGAAATGAATACAAAACAAATTTATTTTGAAGGAAGTATTTCTGCTGTGTGTCAAGTCAAACTGGTTGCTTCCTGATCTTCTTTTATTCTCTGGAAATTGTAATTTTTACAGTTGTTTATCTTAGTAGGACCTATTTTCATTGTCAACCCAGACAAGGCATGCTGGTGACCTGTGCTCCCAGATGAGCAGGTAGTTCCAGCAAGACCTGACATCTAGGTATCATTAAAACTGTTCATTAGTCCAAGCAAGAAATCTATGTCTGCCTGGAAAGAAAAAAAAAAAAAAAAAAAAAAAAAAGACAAGGAGAAAACAAAACTAATTTTTTTTCTCAAGGAGTGGGGAAGAAAGAACATGACACCTAAAGACTCCTGAAAGCTGTAGAACTGTTTCATGGGAGGGACCACACAAAAAATAACTGATGTGTCAGTCACTTGTCACACTGAGGTAGGCAGTGAACAAAGCCTTTCCTGAATAAATTGGACACTCTGTGTCTGGCCAATCATTGTTCATGAAATTCTCTTCAGTCTAAGCTCCTCATTAAGATACCTGACAATTAATGGCACTTATGGAAGAAGGGGCACTAAGGTTCTCTCCCAAGAAATAAAAAAAAAATTCTTTTTAGACAAAATGAATAAATGGCATTGATGGACCACAATTACTGAGAAACATGTAATCACAACAGCACCACAGTGGACCAAGGAAATGCCTTTTTTTCCTTTTATTGCTAAACAAACCAAAATGACTTAATATTTCAGAATGCAGCTTGTTCAGAGGTAGGAAACAGCCATTTACAAGAGCAATTACCCTGTTACTAATTTTAAACTGCCTTCTCAATAACACATTACCTCTTCTTAAGTTTCTTTTAAGGTTCTCCTGAAAATCCTAAACATCACTCAGTTATTGCAATAAAAAAACAGTGAGCATTGTAAGGGACCAAATCATGTCACTCCAAATCACCTCACCTCTATAGCAACTGCAAATACCTAACACGTGTGAGTGAGACACTTAAAGGCTTTTTGATAATTTGTATCAAACTATTTATAATTTGTATAAAAACCATCAGCTCTGAAGTTCACCAGGCATCCCACCTCACTTGGGGAATATCCCCAAAATTTAGTGGACATCTTATTTCTACAGATGAAGGCCCTCTGACACAGTAATAGTTACAGGAAGCTTCACAACAGCTTCTGCATTTTTTTTTAGCCATAAAAAGGGCCCATGGATCCTCTATAAATTGATAAAAGCCTATAGTTCTTAGAGTGCTTAAGCACAAATTGAGAACCAAAGAGAACAACAGAGTTCACCCTGCCTGCAACTGATGAAGTCTTGAACAAGAAAGTCTTTAAATAGCAAGAAATAGGAAGTGAAGCAAAAACCACAACCAGTAAGAGAAACCAGCTTAGCCCAATTCTTACACACCACGCCTTTCCTGATCCTAAAATCGCAGATTTTTGTGATTTGTAGGCCTGTAATTTAAAAAAAAAAAAAAAATTTAAAAAAAAAAAAAAAGTTTACTTTCAAGCAAAACTCAAGAACGCCTCCCAACCAAGGTGATGCCACACCGGGACGATCCTGATTATGAACCTCTAAGTGGCACAGAGCATGGCTTTTGCTCAGCCTTCTCCACCTCGCCTTAAAAACAAAAAAAAAAACAAACAGGAAGGAAAACAACTTAGGCGGCTGCCACCGTAGGCAGCTTTAGAGCCACAGCCCGGGCAGGCAGGGAAGGGCTGTCCCCGGACCTCAAGGGTGAAACTGAGGGAGCTCTGCCCCAGCTGCCCCGGCTCCCTCCCTGCCTGCCGGCCCAGGGAGATGCCTCCGGCGGCACGGGCTGCGCCGGGAGAGGGAAGGGAAGGCGCCTTCCCTCCGCCCGCGGAGGAGCAAGGCTCGGGCGGGCCCCGGCGGTACCGCCGGCCTCCCCCGCGAGGGAAGCGGGGAGAACCGCCCGCAACGCGCCAGAAGGGCCGGGGACGCTCGGCACAGCGACGACGATGCGAAAGCAGTGCCCCAAAGCTCGCCTCCTAAAAAAAAAAAAAAAAAAAAAAAAAAAAAAAAAAAACCCCCCAAAAAGAGCACCNAGAGCAGCCCGGAGGCAGCGGCCGGCTCCAAGTACCTCCTGTGCGAGCGGGCCCGGCGCCGCTCCTTCCTCCCGCTCCGAAATTCCCGCACTGCCCGCCGCCACAGGCGGCCCGCCCGCCCCGGCGCCACCTCCCAGCATCGCGCGCGCCCATTGGTGCGCCGAGCGCTGCTCCCGCCCCCCGTCCCTCCCTTGGCACGGTGCCCGCTGGGAGGTGTAGTCCGTGGCCGCCTCGCCTATGCCCGCTTGTTGCGGTCGCGGACTACACTTCCCAGCAGGCAGCGCGGCCCGCGGTGGGCCAAGCGCTGAGGGCTTTGACGGTCATGGAACCGTTTGCGTTGGAAAAGAGCTTTAAGAGTCACGTTCAGCACAAAACCGCGTGCCCAAGTGCCACAACCACGCATTTGTGGGACATCTCCAGGGATGCTGGCTCCAGCACTGCCCTGGGCAGCCTGCTCTAGTGCTTCACAGCTCTCTTTAGTGAAAAAATTCGGAGAGTTAGAAGAAACCTCGGTGTAGTGAGTTCGGGAAGGCCTCTGTCGAGCCGGTAACGCCGAATCAGCCAGGTTAGAAAAGATCATCGAATCCAGCCTGTGACCGAACACCGGCGGGTGAACCAGACCAGGGCACTAAGTGCCGTGTCCAGCCTTTCCTGAAACACCTGCAGGGACAGTGATTCCCCCTCCTCCCTCCGTGCTGTCAGGCCCGCACAGCCGCTCCTGGCTCGGCCCAGCTGGGGAGAGAGGAGCAGGTGCAGAAGATGAAGGACCTGGAATTTAGGCGACGAGGCGGGAAAATAAAAGGACAGTGGTTTGGTTTTGTTTTGTTTATTTACCAGGTGTTTCAAACCTTTTCAAAGGCATTATATTTGCCTGGCCACCGTCTTCACACGCTGCAGTTTTAGAGGCAGTAAATGGCTTCGAACAAAGGAGTATCATTCTGTAGTGTGTTCATCATGACGGTACTTACACAGATTTCCTTGACCATCTGGGCTACATTAAGAATAATAGAAATGTATTTTTTAAATGGTAGGTACTGCTAGAGGTGTTCAAGGATCTGAACTATTCTGAATGTTCTATGGTATTACTGTTCCCAGGAAAGACCAAAAGTTTGTTTAAGCCAAGTGAAGAACACTGTCAGACATGAGAGTATTTCACTTGCAGTACCATCCTCTTTAGTATTGAATTACTGGGATGATGAAACCGTTTTAAGATGCTGATAGAGAAAATTAAATGAGAAATTTAATAAATATTCCACTCCTACACATGAATCACATTTTAATTTAATAGAACGTAGTACTCAAGTTCTAAAGTAAATTATGTTCTTCACATTTCTGTTCTTCCAAAAATTATAGAATTAAATGTCTTATAATTCCAGCATGTCTTCTCTTTCTGCAATCCTCCCATTCACATTTCACACTATTTTCCTCAGAGGAAAGTGGTTATATAAATTAAATGAAGGTTGTGGCTTTTTTAATCTAATGTGCTTTTATTAAATTTTACAAGAGTGGTCACTATTCTCTGAGAATATCAGTATGGCACTCCAGAATTGTCTTGTTTATCCATTAATATACATTTCAAGAGAATTTAAAGTGATCTACCCAGTAACCTCAGAGCTTGTGTGTATTTTAGGAGACCAGTACAACATCTGGTTGTGTCTGAGTGCTGTTAAAAGGTAGATAGGAACAAAATTGGTTTTGCCAATCTTCCCCTGTGTCTTTCAAGTTAGACTATTTTTTTTATTTTTGGGAAGGAATTTAAATTTTTGTTTATTAATTCCTTCAGAATACAGTGAATAAGAAACTATTATTTTGGATATTTAATCCATTTGATGAGACTATTTATTTACTCGGTGCAGTAACTACACATCTGTCTAAAAGGTTCCCCATGAGATAAGGCTGTCATCTAAGTTTTCCTCACCAAAATAAGGTACAATATTGGTTTTTGTTAGGGTCATGTTCCTAAAGAACTTAATAAAGAATCACTTCAGCAGATAAATATCTACCCCTTATTACAAATGAAGAATCAGACACAGAGATGCTGAGTAAAGTTTGTTTTTGCTTGAAATGATAAAGGAAATTTGGAAGAAATCTCAAAGTAAGACCTGGTTGACTTGACTCTTAATTCTATATTATGAGTTAAAAAGACATTATTAATTGTACTTTTCAAAACATTTTAAATTCAAAATTAAGATGAAGAGGCAGGAAAAAATCTTTTTAAATCTTGCAGCTCTTTTAAAATATCATCTGTATTCATTCCTCATGTAGTTAATTTGTTGAAGAGAGGAATGGAATATGGGGTAGAAGAGATCCAGTCTCTACAGAGTACCAAATAATTCAACAGAAAGGAGATGAAGTTTTAGAAGGATTGATGAAAATGCTGTGGAAGAAAAGCCACACAGTGAGATCCATTTAAAGTTTCATTTTTTTTTCTGGCAGTTTTGTGATACTACCAGACACATGATTTGAAGCTCTTAAAGGAAATAATTTTGAATAAGTTGAAGCTTCTAAGACTAGAGCTTGTTTGAAGTGCATTAAATTAATCCAAATTAAAGGACTTCCATGAGTTTCTAAAGCATTTCTATGTTTTCTTTGGTCAAGGTCCAAACTCATATGCATGGGCAGTTTTTCTCTACTTAAATGACTGAATTGCCTTGACTGTGAAGTGTCTTCCCCCATCCCAGTTAGAGTGATATTTATAGGTACAAATGCTTTTTGTCTGGGGGCACTGTGTATCCTACACTGTGCACACAAACAGCAGTGCCTAGGATCCCACTGTAACCATGCAAAGAACTTCTGTTTATCATCAAACATTTCATATATCCCATTACATGTGGAAGAATTATTATCTGTCCTGTTGCAGTGCAATGCTTTTTCCTGTAATGGTATTTTACTATGCAAATTTATTTTGGTATTAAAAGGTTCCACTTTATAATGTCTATGGTTCAATCAGTGATCTAAAAGGCACTTAAATGCTTTGAACAAGATACATAAAATGCTTTTATTGCAAAGCTTTGCTGTATCTACCAATTTTACCATTGATCTCTTTCCATGTAAGGCAGTTCTGGAAGCTGCCCATGCTGTATAAAATCACATGGTGGCTTTTGATCTCCAGCTGGTGATTAAAGCACATTATGGAAGTTTGAAATTTTCTTGTGGTCATTAGCATACCTCCAAACACTTCTCTGCTAAATAGTAGTGTTGTCACTGTATGCTATTTAAATAAGAAACCAGAATTCTATAAACTTATTATTTGCTATTCTTTGTAGCTCAGAGGATATAGATATCTTGAATGAGGTGGGTTTATACTCAGCTGTGGAATTACTGATCAAATAGTGATTTCTTAAGGTGATTAGGCTCTAGCAAAATGCATGAGAGAATGAGGTTATATTTTTGAAAACCCTCTTTTGATGCAAACAGGGAGAGCTCTGTGCCTTGTACTCCCTATCTACAGTTCCATATTTCCCACTGCTTAAAGACATCACTATCACTTCCAAGGTCACCAAGCTGTCATATGTTTTCTACAGTGGATTTTTAAACAATGCAGTATTAACTCTTTTGCTTGAAAATAGTAAAAAATACCATCTTTCTGGACACTTTTTGAAAATGTATTTGTGTGTTGGGAAAAATAAGGAATCACCATGTACTTGTTACTTCCTCTAGCAATCTCTTCAATTCTTTTCAGAGAAAATAAATTAGTATGCCAGCTTTATATATTTATCTTTCACTTTATTATATTAGATTGCATCTTATTTGTATATTTTTACCATCTATAACTTGCCAAGGAGCAAGGTTTACTGAATGTTACCCAGATACAAAGATAACACTTGTTCAAAAATATTATAGTCAGTAAATACCAAATAAATTCAAAAGCCTTGTCAGTTGTTCCACCCTGTCTCCCCATTCCCTAAAATAGAACAAATATAGGTAACCTGGTTTCTGACAAGTCAGTGGATACAGACTGTTAAAAGGGAATAAAATCTGGGTCGAGCGAAGAATATTGGCCTGGAGTGGATTTTGCAGTTGTAAGGGACACGTTTGAAAGGACAGTGAAACTTGTGGAAGAGATGTGCAGGCAAAATATCAAGGTTAGCAGATACCAGCAGACCCATGAAGGAACCCAGTTTTGAGTCTATTCTACTGTGTAGCACCTCGAATTCTTTAAATCTAGGAAATAATAATTTCTCATCTCTGCATTTATCCATCAGTTTCACAAGGGAAAACACTAAAAATTTATCATTTAGGTAGTATTTTTACTTCTAAACAACATGCTAAAATACTTAAGATCTTTTAAAAGATTGGAGACAGCAGTTTTTGTCTGAGGAGCATGTTACTCAGAGAAAAAGAAAAGCTAATGAAAATTAGCACATTTCATCCTTTTTTAATATCAAAAGTTAATCCATATTCATATAAATAGTTTTTTTGTTGAATCAATTGTCTCATACAAACTTTCTTTGAGGAAGTTAAAGGGGCAGAAGTCATTGACTGGAGGAAGGAGATGTAATACAATGAAAACTAAAAATAAACCACTGAAATTCATTATAATTGATATTTTCCTGTCTTCTGGCAAGCTTTATTGTACAGAAGTAGCTGTCTGGAGAAGAAAGAGTACTTCCAGAATTGCTATTCTATACTTGAGCATAGCATGGAATCCTTCCTCTCATGCCACTGTACTGCATAATGCTGGTGTTCATGACCAGGCTAATCTGCATAAAATTTACATGACATGTAACAAAATATGTGATTTGCATAAGAACTGGTTTTCCCCAATCTCTAATGGCACTAAGAAACTCTCAAAAAGTGCTACCACTAGGTGTCTCATTGGTTTCAATGTACTCCAACCTAAAAGCAAGAAATGCTCAACAAAATTTAACAAAAATACACTTAATTACCACTGACATTCCCTCCTTCGTTACACCAGCACACCCTGAATTTAATCACATGCATTATTGTAATCAAGCTGTCAATCAGATTTTGAAATATTTCCTTTTTTGACATAATTACAGCAGGATCCCTACAGCCCGTCTAGAACATGGGTATGGCAAGATTGATATTGTGTTACAAAATGTGATCTGACAAAAAAAGAATTGATGCTGCTGTGCAAAAATGAAAGAAACGCTGAACTGCTAATGCATTTACCCTGGAAATGTGTTGCATCAGGTAGATTGTCAAGAGTTAATACAACTGCCTGCCCATTCAACAGTTCTTGTGCTTTAAATGCTTAACTGTTGCCTGTGTCATTTTCATCTTTGTTTCAAAATATTTAGCTTTAATTTTCTTAATTGGAAGCAACTGTATGGAGAACTTTTATGCTTTTAGGCTTACAGCAAAAGATGTGGAGAAACAATCAGAGGAGAAAGGGGTTGCCAAGGAGAGACTAGGGCTGATGTTGATATTCCTCTGAGACAACCCCATCTATGAAAAGCCACAGAGCCAATGAGTCGTTTCCTTGGCATTTGTAAACAGCTCATTGCTAAGACATACACGGTATATGTTGATACCTTTTCTAAGAATTTTTATGTTCCTGCTTTTTGGTGGATGGTGGGGAAGGTAATTTTCGTTGTTAACATTTCAAAAATAAGAGATGCAAGTAGAGGTGGAAGGCTCTTTAGGTGGAGATCCATCTGTCAGCAGTTACAAGGGCTCCCCTGAACACATATGTTACAAACTTCAGCCTGGCTCAGGTGAGCCTTAGTCAGATAGAGTCGTTCTCACTTTCGGGACAGCAGTTTGTGTTTTAACCAAGAAGATAATTTTTACCATCTGATGACTATTTCAGTGTCCTCTGTGAATGAGTTTGCAGACCCCAGCCTGATTTTGTGCAGACAGATGTCCCCCTTCACGAAAACAACTGTCGCAATTGGCAGTGGCTGTCGCTCGTGCTGGCAGCAGCACGGGCTCAGCATGAAAGGCAGGGACACAGAGGAGCATCCCAGCCACACCGAGCCAGCTGAGGAGGCTGGATGTCTGTAGTCCCACCAACAGTGCTGCCTTTTCACTGGGCAGTGCTGGCAGTGCAGGGACCTTCTGTGGGACCAGCACTCTTTGCTTTAAAGGCCACGCCTTTGGGTATTTTTAGACAGGTATCCCACTAGAATAACTTGATCTGAATGTGCTTAGGTAACTTAGGACAATCTCTTGTCTGATAATAAATGAATGATTTCTTTCTTTCCAATGGCAGGTGGGGAAAACTGCAAACACCTTCCTCACTGAAGAGTTATGCAAGGCTTTTAAGAAGCTGCAGAGACACACATCACACACAATCTGAGCACTTTCCCAACCTCAACTTCAGGAGACACACTGTAACTCTGCTTTGCTCTCCATCTTCTTCCTGTCCTCCGGGTGTCATTTGCTTATTTTCCATATCACAGGCACTGGCCCTGTTATTCAGAGAACTACTGTTTTACTCGAGTATTATCTCACCTCCTAAGACCTCTCTTTTTAAGATCTGTTTTTTCAAGTGAAGTTGCCGTATTTTCATGCAGACATCTGCTGAAAGCATTGAATTAATTAATACAGTAGTAGCAACTAGGAAAACATGATAATCAGTTTTGTCCTCTGCCACAGTGAAATTACCAGGGCAGAGAAAAATTGTGTAGAATCTGAGGGGTTCTCTGTTTTATAATTTGTTATTGGGGCAATAGGTTAAATTTTTGCCTTTTCCTTCCATTCCTCCACCTCCTTTCCCTTCACACACTTGAACCTGACAGCATCCACACGTGCAAGTGATGAGCTTGCATATCTCATGGTGGAGGTGAGGAGTTCCCCATTCCCTGCAGGCTGGCTGCTTTTTGACAGGAGATCCTAAGCTTTGTCCCTCTCCAGCTCATATTTAGTTGAAAAATACTAGGAAGAAAGTGTTTACTGTCTATCGTTGAAACAGCTAATTTTTTCAGTAATTACGTGGTTTTGAAGATATTTAAATGGTATTAAACCTATATCCATGATATAAATAAAGAAGCAAGTTCAGCAGTTTTTATGACACTCTATACTGACAGTATTCTAAACTGTCCACTAAACATTTTTCATTCTCCCTGGAATGTCAACATACTGACTGCAATATTTCTATCAGTGTTCTTTTTCTTGCTAATAATCAAATTGAAGCCATCAACCTTTTCATTTAGAACTACTTGCTCTAAAAAGTAAGCACAGCCATTTGAAACAATTTTGTAGCTATGTCAGATGGAATGTAAGTTTTAAATTGTTGAATTGTAAGACTGCCACCTTGTAAACATATTATAATGTATATTGGTCTATTTTGGTGAACAGCTGAATAATAATGTACTTTGAAAACAGTTTGAAATGCATCTTCTAAGATATAAAGCAGAGAGGATGACTAATATGAGAACATGGCATTTCAGAGCAAACCTAATGAAAGCCTGTGAAAACTACAGTATCTCATCACCACACTGGCTGCATTGGCTGCAATACAGCCAATGCTATACTGACTGCTAGAAAGGCTATGAGTGTAAAGCATTCCATCTCTCCTGATGAAAGTAACTGAGCTGGGTCAAAATGGATGGGTAAAAAAGTAAATACTCCAGCTTCATGAATTTTATATAACTTATTCTTGAATATTTCTTAGAATTGTGTCCCGTCTCCTTGACCAAAGTAAACTTTGCCTTTCCTTCATTTTCAAAGAGCCTTTTGAGAATGATCATTAAAGTAGGAGCATATTTTTAATACATAATTTATCTGCAGAGCCCCAAAATAGAGCCTGCTTTGCCTGCCTTTCTAGTTGTGAAAACTTGAGAGGGTGCAACTACTTTTAAAAGGACTAGATTGCCTGATCAGGTGTTTTACCCTTTTTATTAAGTTATTTATTTAAAGTTGAAAGTGCTTTCTGAGTGCTTGCTGTTTCCTTGGCTTTACATTGCTTGTGCATGAGGCAGCAGAGGGACAGTTCTGAAACCATCAGTGCTGTTTGCTCGACCCTGCATGCAGACTGAGCTGAATTATCCCAAAGTGCACATGCTCTCTCTCTCTCCTGCTCGTGGAGAATGCTATTCAAGCACTTGTTTGGGCATGAAAAGCTCCCTTCCTGTAGTCAGCTATCATGGAGTACCTATTCAACATAGATGCTACATTGCCTCTCACTTTTAATCAGGACCCCATGGTATGGCAGTCAGCACAGGGGACCAGAACTCACACCCCAGGCATCAAAAAACAAACACAACTGTTCCAGAAATTAGAAAAAAAAAACAAACAATATAACCTATATAACCAGAAACAGTATAGTCCTATATAACCAACAAAAGATACACTCGCTGCCACTTCAGCACTGGAATCTTTGTTCTGTTGTCTAGATTAAGCTCAAAATGTAATTGTTTAGTGACCAATTTTTGTGTCATAAGAAAGAGAGAAAGGCTATGTTTGGGAATGTTCTGAATGAGATGCAAAAAAAATTTTCTCATATAAAAAAATTGAAAGGGGAAATCATATGCATGGAAGTTTGCCATTTCTGTATGCAATTGGTGGTCAGATAGGATGCATAACCTTTTCCTGCAAACGTTGTTTTTCACATCTCTGAATTGCCAGAGCATCTGCTGGAAATAATAAATCTATTATATCATCCTAGAATCACAAAGGTGAATGAAGGAAAAGGTATGCATGTGTAGGTGTGTACCTAGGGGTGCCCTGAAAAACATTTGTGCCTGGTCTTTAGAACAAGCTAGTTGTAAACAATTAATTCACATAACAGTTATAATATACTGGGTAGAGGTATTTGAAGTTTTATTACTGATTAAGGTTCTAATTTATTAAGTATAATAATCTTTAGTTACCAAACACTCAAAAGATGGAAAGCATAAAAGACTGAAAGGACATATGGATAATTTTCTTCATAGAATGACATATTTAACTCACAGCCTCAAGGTTGTTGGTTTATTTTTCCCCCAGTGGAAAGCTAAGCATAAGGTAAGGAATACAGATTATTATAAAGTATCTGAAAAGTTCCTTGTGAAACACCAATTTTAGATTAAGGGGTTTCTTATTTTTCAAATTAACAACATAACAGAATGGAAATCAACCTGTCTGCCCTTATGTGATCATTTTCACCAGGGCAATATGATCCTGGATTGAACATGAATTATTAAAGGTGTGGTCTAATAGAGTTTTATTCACCTTTGATGCATTGTTAATTTATATTTCACATCAATAATGAGCTTCAAAACCTTTCAGGGTACTAATAAACAATATAGAACATTAAAATAGTCTTATGCCCTATTGTATACTAACAGAGGGAATAACACCCCAAAAAAATGGAAACTATTATGAGAAATATACACACAGAAACATTCAGAAAACCCATAGGAGATGTTCCAAGAAAGAACCAGAAGGGACATTTGCCTAGGAATAAAAGAAGCCTGGGGATTTAACAGATGAGTGACAGAGATGACAGCAGGTAGGAGTGGGCAGCTGAGGGGTTTGGTCTGGTGGCAAGGAGAAAAGAATTGCACCTGGTGTTCTGGGCACAAAAGTTGTTGGGAAATAGATAAAGCACAAAGAGGGCAGAGAATCCACACAGGAGAGGGCAAGGAGAACAAAACTGGAGTTACTAGAGAGAGAAGTCATGGCCAACTGGAAAACCTTTTCAAATCAGCACAGATTGTAAAGCAAAGGACAAGCAGAGGCAGGAGGGGGAAAAAGACACGGCTCTTGCAAAGATCTCCACTGCTCTAGCAAGTCCGATTTTTCCAGCTGAGGAAAGAGGGAAACTGGAGCAGACAAGGCAGCAGGTAGAAGATACTTGCCAACTTCAAGTTTCCCAGCCAAGTTTGTTTAGCATGGTCACACATGCTATTCTTGGCACCTGCCAAGTTGACCATTTATAATGATTCAGAATTCTACTTGTTCCCTTTTCACTGCTTGAAATGATCCTGGGTCACTTGCATCAAAATGTAGTTTAGAATGTTATATGGTGAGTATCTGGGAAGGTGTGAATTGTACAAGTAAAATTAGGTTTGTATTAAGGAACAGCTTTTTGCCTGCTACAAAGCAGCTCTGCCAATGCACTTCAGGCTTGACTTACAATACCCTGCATAAAAATCAGTGCTGCCTCTCTTCAGAGCAGTGACTCAGTCATGCTGAACTATGCCACCTCTGTGGCAGAATATAGTCTATTGTATCTGTTTTATAACCTTTATGACTCAGAACCCAACATGGTTATCACAAAAAAACAGAGCAGCTCCAAAAGCATATTTATTATGCAGACAATTTAATACATCAGCATTCAAAGAGCAGTTGAAATTTCAGGCTGGTACAGCAAACTATATCTTAAATAAATACTTGCATTATTAACGAGCTGAATCATGCTTTTAGAGACCCATGGCAGGAGACAGGAAAGAGTGAGTTTGGTTTTTCTTTCCTGCCATCATTACTAACCAAAACACATAGGACTGGACAGCTCAGGGACCTGACATGTGGGTAGATTTACTTTTTAATCTTGGGCTGGATTTGAGCTATTGACCTGTATCAAGACTGGTAGAAGAGCAATGATTGCTAACTTATGTAAGCTACTGCAAAAGGGTTTGGTTGTTTCAGTACAGTTCCTAGAGAAAAGCAGAGTACAAATAACAAAAATAGGCCTATCTATCTGTTTTGAAGTCATTATTGCAGACTGAAGAACAGCAAACTCTTCGTTTGTCTAAGCAGGGAACTATTCTGAAATGTGTCTCTATGGTTTAATTTCCCACACAGACACATGACCCAAAATGCACCTAATTTTGTCTCTGTTTCAGCAGTGCTAAGGAGCAGCCACAACACCATGTTTCTTACCAAGTCCATGAGCAGGCAAATTTTGAGCCACCAAGTTAGTGTTTACCTACTGTTCTTAATTCCTTAGTATCAAAAAGCAAACTCAGCTGCCCAAAGCCACTTTTGCTCTCCACAGAGAAGAATTTACATCCATCTCTCACAGGAGGTATTGAAAATGGTATTACAGAACTGTAGATGAAGGAAACTTCACAGTTTGCAATAACATGACCATCATGGCTGTTCTGATCTTCATACCTTTAGCAAAATATATTCAGATCCTCCTTTAGAAGTAGCTTCTCCACAAACTGAATAACTGAGTTTAGGTTCTACTGCTAACAGAGATTTCTTTTGTGACACATTGAGCCATCCAGTGGCACAGGCTGAAAAGACTACTGCATGTACTTGTTAATGCATTTCTCCAGTGCCTTTCTTTTCATCAGAGATATATCAGTGATTACAGAAAAAAACCAAAACCCAAACCCAAAACAAAGCAACATCCTTCCCCCTCCCCAAAAAAAACAAGCAAACAAACACAAAAAAAGGCAACGGGAAAATATCAAATACCTGTTTAGTGATAACTGCAAAGACCTAAAGGTGATAAAAATTTCTATTCATTTAAGGTCAGACAGAAGTAGTCTCTTGACATTGATATAATAGAGAAGGGAGATCAGGAAAAAAGAAAGAAACAATGAAAAATTCCAGAAAGTAAAAGTTTAAAATTCCAGGTTTAGGCTGCATATCTGCCCTCAAGTCACTTCTTTACACATCTATGCTTTTCCAGATAGAATAGCTAAAATCAAATCTCAGTTTTTGGTCACCTGCATATTCTTGTCATAACAATTTGAGTTCGTTAATTTACCCCAGATCACCTCACTTTTGTCAATGGCAGAATCCTGTGATTGCAAAACAATACTTTAGTATTTGAAATAAGTAGAGATAAGTATCTATACACAGAAGGAGAGACCCAACCATCGAGGGTTTAAATGGGCAACTAATTAAATATAATGTGAATTTTTTTGTTATTTTTAATTTTTTTAAGATTGTAAGAAATTAAATGCTGAATTATGGTGCTATAGCAGTAGTTGGTAGAGCTTGGCTTAGTGTGGGCAATGAAGAAAGATCATTAACAAATAAAATAGAGAGCACCTCAGGGGACACACCTACAGACAGTCTGTCACCCACTGGTTTTAACATTTCATTTCAAAATTTAATTAGATATCAATTTCTGAATGCCTAAATAAAACCAGCCTCTTTCCACTGCACCAACATGCATCAGCTTTTAGTGATAAATTTGAGGCTGTAACAACATTCCTCTTCCTAAATTTTGAGGGGAAAGAATAACAACAGAAGAACAGCCAGAAATGATATTCCAGGTTTTAGCAACCGACAAAAGTAAACAATGTTAATACCAATATTTAACTCATTACTGATTCACTGGAAGCAGTAGTAAGGCCTTATAAAAATGTGTAAGAAGCAACATTATTTCTCACAAACTTCAGAGAGGACAGGACTGGTGTCCCTGGTTAATAAGGAAATGCTTCATTGATCACAAAAGCAATGTGAGTCTTCTATCATTCTAGTAAAATTTATGACATGTAAGTCAGTAAGAACTATTGGAGACTTCATGGGACTCCCTACTGTCAAATAGATCATTGCAGAATCTGGCTACAGCTACTTTAGGATGTCAGAAAGAATGAAAAGTGTTCTGTTCTGGAAACAAACTAAGCACTAGTCAACGTTTCCCTTTCCAAAGGAACTGCAGCAGGTCAGTTCAGTGGCCAGATGATGGAGCAGGTGTACTCCAGGTCATGATGTGGAGTCTTGGTTTCTGTGCTCTTCCACTGTTTGGAAGGGACCAGTGGCACAGATCACATCAGGACTCCGCTTTTGTCTGCAAAAAAATAGCATAGGTACATCTTTTTGAAGTAATTTTTAGCTACTTGGAAATAGGAACTGTTGTGCAAATGTGGGAGCTGCCTCCATCACTGCTGTCATTGCATTTTTTGCTGGGGGTTTAGTGGACCAGCAGTTCCTATGCTTCACTAATAATTCAACACAGTTGTAGCAGGCTTAGCTGTGTTCTGCAGCAGGTGGGCAGGATGAGACTGTAAACCATCTGTCCATTCATCTATCTTAGACACAAATCTCCCTGTTTCAATAATACTCAGGAATGTGACTGATAAAATCATCCCCATTTGTACGTGGGCAGTGAAAGGCCCGGGGTGCTTCCATGTTTCCTTCAGGCTGGAGCTCAAGCCTGTAGTGTCCATTCCTTTTGCAATAGTGCTCCACTCACTGGACAGTCTTCCTTCCTCCCCTACAGCATCTTTCCCTCTCTGAGGCTCCCTACTTACCTCTTTGTGAGTCACTTTACAGAGCTTGCTTCCCCGTGCTAATTCACTTTATTCTGGCTATTCAGCATACAAGGTATTCACAGATACCTTAAATGTAACTGGACTGATCCAGCCCCCAAGTTTCATAGCTGCACTATTCCCATTTCAGTGTAATCCTACACTGAAATTACCCCCAGCATTGCAGTGAGCTACACTGAAGCAGCACACGGTATCCTGGGGTGATGTTAACTGTGGCCTGTGTCAATCTAAGGTGAAACATCAGGGGGTTGCTGTTGCCTCCAGCCTGGGAAAGGACAGTTTTACACAGGGCTGTTGAGCTGGTGTCAAAGAGCAGATAGCTGTGCCAGCAGTGGGAGGAGTGGCTGCATGGAGGAGATCCCAGGGTGGGCAGCTGTTCCCGGGGGCTGCAGAATCTGAGACTGGGGCTGAGGCAGCCTCCTGCTGCAAGGGCAGGTGGGGCTGTGTTCAGGCTGCTGGTTCAAACAGCCCTCAAGGCTGGGACTCTGCAGCCCAGTAGCCCTCCTGTGCCCCGACAGGAGAGAGCTTCTAAGGGCTAAGAATCATATGCCTTTTTCAAATTTTAAAGTATCACCAACATTCCCTACCTAGTTTGAAAGCAGTAACACCTGGGCAAAAGGAGAATCTCTTCAGCAATGCTTACTGTCAAGTAATACTAATATTATTAATACATATGAATAACGTATTCATACAAAGGATTGCAAAATTTCCACATGGAGCTGAACATGTTTGGACAAGGTCTTACCAGGAAGGCATCCTGTCTGCAGGCAGCTGCCTGTGCAGTCAGAGCAGGAGCAGTCAGCTGAGAAGCTGCACCTCCTCTGATTCGTACTGCCCAACATGACCCTGTTCCTGAGCAGATCAGCACTGCACATCGTGTCTCTGCCTTCCCCACAGACACTGTTGATGTGCTAATGCCAGGAACATGGATGTCTTATTTGCTGGAAACCTTGCAAACAGAGAAGTGATTAAACTGCAGAGGAAAGGCACTAGGCTCAGCCCCACAACCCTGTTAATTGCTTAATATGGTCTGGTGTGTAACAGATTCTCTGTGCCGTGGTGAGGGGCTCTTTGTTGGGCACTTAGCCCAGTAGCAAACACAAGCTGGTTCAGCTTCACAGGGCCCATGGTGCAGTGCAGGGGGGCTCCAAAGTCTTCTCAGAGATTTGCTTCCAAACAAAGTTTCTGCCTGTATTCTGAACCAGAGGGAGGTTTCTGATGGGAGTTCCTGTGGATAGAAGGGGCTGCGTGTTCTCGAATGGACAGTGTCACACTCTGTGACAGCAGTTGTTGTTGCAGCATTGAATTAATCTCTAAATTGTGAGACACTCTGAGGTTTCAAATCCTACCACTGGCAGCACCCGGGGCCACTTTAAGGCCTCTGTTTTACTTAAACCTGAGCAACCTGCTACGGGACAGTAAGAACTGTCACCTGGCCTTAGGCTATGACCGCATTTCCCCGGTGTCTCCCTTGGCCATTGGCCAGACCCCTCGGGACAGGGGCAGAAATCGAGGCGGCGTGAAACGCCTTCCTTCTGGCAGCGACCAGCAGAGCTTTGCTGCTCTCCAAGCAGCACAAACACACCCTGTCAGTGGAGAAGCCAAGGAAGTGGCTCCGGGGCCGGCAGCGCATCGGGAGCTGCGTCCCCCGGGAGGCAGTGGGGCCCCGGCTTGGTGCAACCCCCCTTCCCTCCGGCACACACCGCAGAGCACAGGGGCGAGGCAGAGGGGTGGATGAAGAGGATGGTGCTCTCCCCGACCCTACCGGAGCCTTGCCCAGCTCTGCCCTGCGTGGGGCCGGGCTGCGACCCGCGGCTGCACCGCTGCAAGCGCCGCATGCTGCTGCTGGCAGCGAGCTGCTCCTGCTGCCGGGCTCGGGGCCGCAGCGAAATTCAGTATCAGCTCTCTTCCGAGCGAACGGGAAGGTGAGGCAAACTCGGAGCTGGAGGCTGGGGCATCGTGCGCAGCTCTCGCTTGCGGATGTGTTCCGCACCGGCACACGCAGGCAGAGCCGCGCTCACCTGCGGGTCACGCAGCGCTCACAGCCGCGCTCCATCTGCTCACCAAGAAAGCCAACACAGTGTTAAAAAGCAGCCAGGATGCTCAGACCAGATTGGACTTTAGACAGGAAATTATCTTTTCAAATTTTGGTTGAGCGATAAGAAGCTTTTAAAACTAAAGAAATGAATGATGTATGCAAAGCTGTACTTGAAATGATTCTGGTGTTGCAAATTGCCATGCTCTTACTGTGGAGCTGATGAAAATAAATGAAGCTCTGCGTTGCTGGGCTTTTTCCTCCCCCTTCTAATAAATGAAATGAAAAAGCCCCATTATTGAGCCACCTGCTTCAAATTCCTAATTGTGGTAACTGAATTCTGAAATTATTTGTTAGCTGTGTAATATCACAGGCATTAAAAATACTGAGAGGCTATTAAGTTCTTTAAAACCCAGCACTGGATAAAAAGGTGCAGCTATCTTCAGATTTTTATTTCCATGAAATAACTTTTCCAGTAGAGAAATATGTTCAAATCCTACAAGTGCATCCTGAAAAAAATCCCTGTTAATTTACCAGTTAGAGAAGCTGCAAAGTAAAGACCCAGAAGAGGTCCTTTGGCATATTTAAATATTTTTAATAGTGTTGTATGCCATTCTGTTCCTATTTTTCTAGCATATAAATATAAATGTTTCAGAAGACAATAGAAATCACATGAAATATAAATGTAATATTTCTGATGAGCAGGTGAGTGTGTGCACATATGTACCTCTGAAGTGCCTATAATGATGGAATCTTGCATTGAACTATTGCTGCATGTGTGTATAAAGCATCTCATTTAATTCCTAACACTTTCTCATTTTAATAATGTTCAGACTTAGATATCTGTGTGGGTATTTTTTACAAATAATAAAAAAAAAGATAAATATCAGGACAAGCTAGAAAGAGTTGTTCTTGAAATATTTTTTTTATCGAAATGATTTTTCTAGTTATACAAAAATCATTGTTTTGTTGTTTTTAAGGTGAAAGGACTGGAATCTATTAAAAAGATCTTCTGCAAAAAGTTGTTTGACACACATCCTATCCGTTCTTTCTTTTTTTACCCCAAAAATACAAATATGGGTAATACAAATATACACACACACAAATTTCTAGACAAGATGCAACCATTTCTCTTCGATTCACTTCTTATATATAAAATCTCAGCACAGACATGAGTAAAGGGTTAAAATAACAATCTCAGAATTCAAGTCAGCTGTGACAATATTCAGCACATTGGACTGCTGAAAACCTACACAGAATTAGACATCCCTTTGCCCATGGAACTGGTTTGCTATTACCTTGCAGAAGCAGTGTTTTTGAGGACAGGGCACGGGAAGAAAAGGGAGTCTATTGCCTGGCTCTTGTCACAGGCAGCCCTGGCAAAGCTCACCCCACTTGCTGCCTTCCCCACTTCCCAGCTCTGGAGCCAGAAGTTCCCAAGCAGCCTCAGAACAAACCCCAGTAGCAACAATTCTCTCTCAGCTTTCCACTGGCACACAAAGGTGTCCTGTTGGCAGCAAAACCTGGCTGCATCAAACAAGAGGCTATTTCAAACACAAGGGCAGGCACTTGTAATCTGAATATTTCTACAAGAAACAACAGAACAAGAGGAAGGGAACAACCAAAGGGCTTTGTCGATAAAAGTGCATTTAACCAAAAAAAAGTTAAGCCTAAATTGATTAAAACAGAGTAATTGCAAGTGGAATATAGCAGATGTTATTTAAATAACATTGTAAAAACGCTGCAAACAAGGACCAAATACAGACCTTGTAGGGATTAAGAGGAAACAAAAAGTTACACATTCTCAGTTAATTTATTTGATTATTTTACCTCTTTGTCACACACAGATTGACAAACTCAAAGTTGTGTTTTGATTGAAATTTAAAATGATATGATGATTAATTTGTACGTACATATTTTAGCTCTTGACTTGCTTGCAAACTAGCTATTACAATTGCTGATTTGATTATGTGCTGGTTGTACTTCACAAAGAGCCTGAACCAAGGTGCTGGCAAACCATGCCTGGCTTGGAAGCTGTGCTGCCACACTGCATGCTTGGCCACCTAGGCCATATGCTGTTATTCCTGCCCCTCTGCTGGATAATGTTCTCCACCACCAAGAGCCCCCAAAATGGCCACACAAAGATCTGTGCACTTGGACTTGCTGAAGGTGAAGATTCCCATGTGTGCACATCTAGAACCAGCCTGCTATATTAATTTCCGAGCCACATTTTCAAACAGAATTTTGGTGAGAATGTGTTTGTGAAAAATGTACAGAGGAGGGCAAAAATGTGAGTGATCCTAGTCTTGTGGCTCTTACAGGAACAAATGTTTGGGAGTATTTCTGTAAAACTAACCACATCTTGTTTATAATACACTGCATGACATTAGAAAGGGAATATTTAAAAATACAGGCTCACATCTGCAGAAAGAGCAGCGCTAATTATGAGAAAACACAGAAAATGGACGTAAAATGCAGTAATATATGCAGAGGGGGTTTTTTTTAACTCCTCTGAAAGTAAAAGGGATGAAAAACTGGTAAAAGGGGAATAAACCAAGCATGAAATACAAACATGCATGACTATCTGTCCACAGTATCTTATTTAGATTTTTCAGCTATTTATTGTCTGTTCATACCCTGTGTTCCTGTTCTTCTATTGAAGCATCAAACACCAAAGCACAAACCTCCAAACTGCTCCTGCACGTTTCATAAATACACAGACACATCTTCTGTGTGCTCAGTTAGACACTGAGGGTGTGTGCTCTGTGTCCTGAAATACCTACATTTTGGAGAGTGACTAACACAAATCAGCAGTCGTTTTAATTCATCTCATGTAAAAGCCAAACTTTTCCTAACGTGATTCCCTTTCAGTCTTTTGTAATGAACTTCACCAGAAAGCTGTAGGTAGCAAGTTTCATCTCTGTATCTAAGGCTCAATATGATTTTTTTTTTTTTGTATTAAAAATAAAGGGAAAAAGCAGGGGAAATATTTTGAAAGTCAATTAAAATTTTGTGTACGTTTTCATTTTTTAATGATAAATTAAGTTACTAATTTTGTCCGTGCTCTTTGTAGACACTGCAGGTTTAATTGCTAATTGTTAACTGCGAATGAATACATTTGCATATTAATTAGCTCCCAATTTACATTTTTAATTTGCTTCCTTCAAAAGGTGCAAGATAAAAGGTCGTGTTATTTTAAATAATTTATGCTTTATTGCATGAAATACGCTAATATGAAATGTGCCTACTAATTTTAACCCCTTTTCTAAGAAGCAGAGTGAAGAACATTAAAAAGAAAGACAAATCTGGGGGTGTTTTGAAAAACAACATTATGCCATGTTGTTCTTCAGCATCAGAACTTGCTTTTTTCCTGAAGCCCAATCTGGTTGAAAATTAATGCATTCTTTCCTTCACCATCAGTTTAAAAAGTGATAGGATATTTGAAGAACAAAACAGCTGCCGAAGGGGGATTGATTGTTGTGGTTTCCTGCAGAGGATTAACAAAAAATGTTCTCTCTCTCTCTCTCCCCCTCCCCGCCACTCCATTCCTCACCCCAATATATATTCCCAGGAAATGAAAGCATATTCAGTAAAAGGATAATTTCCCAAAAATGTCTTGCTCATGAGGAAAAACCCCACATTTTTAAATGAACATGTGTACTTAACATATCAGGCTTTTGATTTTAATAGTCTGGGATAATCGAACAGGAGAAGGATGTCCCACCTTCCACGATCACAACCAGACAAGCTGAAGGAGGAAAAGTCTGTCTGTTTATTTGTTTGTTTATTTTTTGTGACCTCAAGCATCTTCTTAGAGGGGAGTTGCAACACGCTGTTCTATACATATCAATACAAATATGGCTAGGCAAAGATGTTATTACCAGTGATCCTACTGTTTCATAAGAAACTGTCAAATAGAAGCCTAAAAACACAGAGGCACAGAGCTGATCACATATTACCACTGATTACATAAATATCTTCTTTTATTTTGATTTCCTTTTGTGTGCTACAGCAAATTCACTCTGAAGAGGGTTGTGCTTAGTAAGGCTTTTGTTCCCATAATTGTTGTACAAGTACAAAAGAATACTATTACTTGTATAATGTCACAGGAAAAAAAAATCATATATATACTTAGCTTGAGAAATAATCTCTCTTGTTAGGAAAAAAGCAGGTGTGCAGCCTGAACAATGTAATGCTTTCAACAGGAAGACTGGACCTGAAAATAAGTTGTGTGCTGTGCTTTCTCCTGAACCAATATTAAGAAATACTCATAACTGTGACCAATATATACATGAGAGATATTTGTGTCCTGCATGGCAGAAGAAAACATAAGAAACCCCAGGAACAAAATTTGCAGCATAATGGAAAACACCTGTTTCCCTCAGCCTCCTAACCTGAATCCCTTTTCCTTTCTAGATTAAAAAGCCAAGCATATTCAGTAAAGTAGCTTTGATGAGATTTCCAATAGCATATCAACTGCTTTAGAGAAATTTAAACAGAACTTGTGGTTTTGGTGGCTTGACAAGTACAAAAAGATCTCCTTAGTTCTACCACACACAAAACACTGGGAGAAATAACAGCAGTGGAGTATTATTCCCTCTAGATGTGTCAGTTGCATAATCAGAGCTTCAAATGTATTAGTACAGTTCTTGAATTTGTGGAGCTCTCTTTCCTTAGATCTACACTAGCAGAAGTAAAGCACTGCCAATTTGTCCATTTAGAGCTATCAAGGTAACTATGAAACAGTCTCAATATTTTTAATTTCAAACGACACTGACATTGCATGAAAACAACCAAGACCATCAAAACCCATCAGCAATGGTAATCAGCTAAAGGTAAGATTCTAGTAACAAACTGGAGATAGCTGGGAAGAAAATGCCTTTAATGAGGAAGTGGGAAAAAGAAGAAGAGAAAGGGAAGGAAAGAAGAGAAGAGAGCTGTGTTAACACGTATCAGTTACAGCTGATAGGGACTTACATGAAGCATGTGGTGAAGTTGGGAGCACTGAGATTTAAGAAAATCTCAGAGAACATCATCCTTTTATATGTCTTGTTCTTATCACATCAGCGTGATTGATGCTTCAGTGCATTGTACATAACACAATGCTTCTCAAAATCAAAGACTAACTGTAATTCTTTTAGAGTTGTTCTTTTACCTTGATCATAGGTACAAAAATTCTGAAATGCACGAAAATGTGCAACACTATAACTGTGGAAAAATAGCACAGTGCTCTTTGCCACTGTTTACTTTTGAAGTTTTCCCAAACAAGCACGGAAATTTAGCAGTCAACTTCGGTTAATAAAGCTACTTACAAACAGCATAAAACATGCAGCTATGGATTTGTACATGCAAGGATAATCTATGACATCCATCCTGATTTTGCTTAGAGTAGTAGTCAAAACATTTTTGCTTCTTGCAGGTCATGCTGATCTGTGGCATAATTTGAATTCTCAAGCTGTTATCCATACATCATTCCCAACAACTTTCCAAAATAGAAAATAATTTCCACTTCTTTAATTAAAACAAGGAGCTACAGTGTGCATTTGGCTGGGCCCTGAGTTGCTGCTGGGGAGAGATTTGAGTTTAGGGGTCAGATCTTCAAGATCCTCAGCTGAGATAAACTGGTAAGGCTCAGCTGGAATGAACAGGGTTTCAGTTTACCTAACTGAGGATATAGTTCTGTATTTCTAGCATCAAGCACTGCCAACTGTTTCCAAATACACCTGAAGTGCCTGAATGTCATTATTGCTAATTGCTATCTATACAGCACCTTTGATGCAGATGGGTATAAAGCTCTTTACATATTTTTTATGCCAGATTCCACCCACAGGAACACTAGATTAAATCAGGAAGAATGCCACCAAAAAAAAAAAAAAAAAAAAA
>VZTR01003665.1:582844-605569 GCA_013400775.1 Chaetops frenatus
AAAAAGAAAAAAGCCACAAAAAAAAAAAAAAAAAAAAAACAGAGTGAAGAGAAGGAGCAGCACATCTTGAAACAGAAAGTGCATCTGGGTGTTAGCAGAGTGATTTTTTGCACACTATTTGCAAATGTAACCAGTTTTGGGTAGAACAAGGCAGCAGTTCAACTGTACCCATGTACAACCAAACAAGTTGTGCATGGTAATAATTCCTTGATTTTACTTATCACAAACAGTAATTAGCTCGTGATTATGTAAATATATTCTTATCCAGGTAACATTTTTCATTGCTTGTATTGCAGACAGGAGCTCTGCAGCTAAGAAATATACACAATTAGTAGGGAAAAAAAAAGTTTATAAATTATGATAAAGAGCTTCTAAGATTTACCGTGTCACAAAACCTCCCAGAGTTTCTCCCAGTTTCCAGCTACCTATATAGTCAATCAAGCAATAATTGATCTGCAATAAAGCCACAAGGCATGCTGCAGTATGATCTGAGTGAGACTTCCTGCTGAGGAGGACTGTTCTGTCCTGGGATACAGGTCCTTCATCATAGCCCAGAATGGTTATGTCCATCTCCCACACAGCTCATCCAGGGAGCAGTTGGCTGTGTGATTGAAGAGGTGCAGGGCTCTCACTCCCCAAGAGGTGCTTCTTCATATAGAGGAGCATTAACCAGTTGGGGATTAACAGATCAAAGCCAGAGCCTAAGCCAAAACCAACCACAGTCCTAGAGAAAAGGGTGGCAGCACAGAGCCCTGCTGCACATCCCACACTTGGCCTGGTGGAGACCTGGGCCTCTGCATTCTGCAGTGCCACAATCTCTGTGTTGCTACTTCATTTCACTTGGCATACAACGAATCAAAGCAATCCCCTTCACATTTGACAGACTCGTTTCAGGGGCCATATCCCCCATATCCATGGGGGAAGAGGTGCAGCCTTTTGGCAATGTTCTGGCTATGTCTGTGTGGCACATGGGCTACTGCTGCTGCCCTGTGGGCACTCACATCAGCACAGTCCTGCACGTCATAGCCAAGGGAGACCAGCAAAGAATGCAGTATTTTATATATATATATATATATATATATANAGTACAAATACCTGACATTTGTACTGCAACAAGAAAGCAGAGATCAAGAAGTGACAAACACACAAGAAAAGCTCGGGACAAGGGTGGAGCAGAGAAGGAGCTGCAAGAGATGGACTGAAAGTTATTTCAAAGCTGATATTTCTACTGCTATTTTATTTTTGTGAGATATAAATGGAGCCTGGCATTTTAGAATCCACTGTGACAGTAATGGCTGTCAGACTATGCAGCTGACGGTTTTCAGTCTATCAGACCCCCGTAGCATCTGGGACTAGTTTAAAAGGCCCATGTGTAAATGTGGGGCACTGTGATGAAGGTGTGTCACTTATGCAATGGTGGACTAGCCTTGAGAAATTGTTTGATAGCAGAGGCTTGTGCCAAAGAATCACTGATGAGTAAAGGGTTGATTTTTTTTGTTGAACTGTCACTTGCTCCAGCATCCTTCCAGGATGCAGAGGCAGGTTTACCTCCTTATGAAACAGCCTCTTTTCAAATACTTCCCAGAACTCATCAAGAGCATTACTTTTAACAAAATGCTCAATGATATTGAAAGTAGGAAGCCTGATTCTCCTTATGCTGGGTTGAGCCTTGGGACTAAAGCAACAACACAAAACAATTTGTCTGGTTTGTAAACTGAGAACATTTTCCATGTGACTGACTGGAACAGGAAGCACATGTTGAGAGCCCCCAAGTACCATTTCCGCAGAAGGATTCTGTTCACTGCAAGGAGACCTTTAAAAAATATCCAAGATGTGAAAAGATATTTGAGAAATTTTCATGAAGAATTTTTAGTACCCTCTGCTGTAATAAGCAGAAGGTGTTTAATAAACATGATATGCAGCAGTTGCTAAGCAGAATCTGATTTATGTACAGTAGCAGTTAGAAGCAACTACACATCAGGGTTGTACACTTTATTTGACTGTGAATTCTGATTTTCTGATGGAAGCAATTCTGCTGAACTTTATTTATAATCAGCTTACAACATGGGTAGCAGTATTATAAATGCTTCTCAAATCACACAGCAAATCTTGTTGTCTTCTTGGGCAAATAATCATGAGCTTTAATTGTAATACAGGTCACTGTCAAGTGTATAACACTTTCCAAGCCCTTCTGATAGTTGAAATCATACAGCATTTTTAAATTTTTAAATTTAAAATGAATGCATGTCAGCTCAGTGTACCTGAGATGGCATGGCATCTGCTCAGTACATACATTTCAAAACAAATTGTTCCTGATTTTCAATTCCCCCCATTAAATTAATTATTAAAATTTAATGGGTTCCTGTGTGGATCACATTTGGGTTTGTGCAAGTGAAGGAGAGGGAGCCAGGAGCTCTGTTCTCTGCTCCATCAGTGTCAACAGAGCACAGTTTCCACACCAACAGAAATGTGTCAGCTGTGTATCAGGGAAACAGAGATCAGAGCCTGGCCCAGAAAGAGAGCCAGAGAGAGAAGTGCAAGTTCAGTTAGTGGTGTGCAGGAATCAAACATACATTTTGTCTATAGACAGAGAGAAAATGAGGATGTAAGCTGTGCCTCATATGGCATTGTAAGATTACAGTGCTCTATCCTTATCTCACAAGAATTCAGGAAAATCAGTGAATAATGTTTACTTGCATCAGATGGAAAATTTGCCAAAGTGAAAGCAGACATAGTATAGGGAAGTCTCCAAACTTCTCTTCCCCTTCCACTTCTCTTTCCAATTCCCTTTTCCTTCCTCAATATATTAGAAGCTTTTAAATGAAAGGAGACCTGACAGAGCCCCACAATGAATTTTCAGTGCCAGCAAGTGGATAATGACATTCATATCACTCAAGTCAAACAGACAAAAAAATCCTGCTGTAGAATGGTTCCTAAAGCCAGTGAACACATTTCTGGGCATGCATCTGTCTGCCACATTGGAAGTACAGAAGAAACAGAACCCTGTCAAAGAATAATCTTTACTTTTATCTGAATTAATTTGATGTTATCAGATTGATATCATAATAATATTATATATATATATGTGTATATATATATATATGTGTGTGTGTGTGTGTGTGTATGTGTATATATATATATATATATATATATATATGTGCTTTTCTACCCTTCTAGACAGTTTGATTTTTTTTTTCAGTCTCTTTCCATTCATAAGATTCCCCAAATTTTCCAAGTAGGTGACTCCTGTGAGCCATTTGATGCACAGACTCCAGCATGCCAAACCCTCCCATTGAGGGACCATTCAAAGAGCAAGGGCTCTGCAGCAGAGCACTTGCACACTGCTATTTCTCAGGGTCACAACACCATATGCACAGAAAGAAAAATAAAGGAGCTTCAGCAGACAGAACAAGAGGGAATAGAAAGGATTCTTGCCTGAAGTGAGGTGGGGTTGGTTCTTAGGTCCTTAGCCAAGTGTTCTGTTCTCATTGGCAGATGCAGAAATTCAGATATTCCCTGCATCATGCAGGTTCCAGGAAAATCTTTTCTAGTGCAGTTCCATGAATAAACACGTGCATGGCCATGGGAGAGGAGCACTCCAGTGTAAACCCAGCCAGACCTAACTCTGGCACATACAAAGGTATCACACAGCCCTCTCTGCCAAGGGCTACCTGAGCTGCACCACTGCTGCCCCACTGTACAGCAGCCTGAGAAGGATCTTGCCCCATATTTTTCCTGAATCAGAGGGTGTTTATTTCTACAGCAAAGCTTTTCCCCCATCAAAATCTGCAGAATGACCATTGGTGAGGACACCTCCTTCTTTCACATGCAAGGTGTGCTGCTGTCCCACCTGTGCACACTCAGTGCTGTCCTCTCTCTCTTGGTGTCCCACACCAGGACAGATCCTGCACTACAGCACCCAGCACATCATCCCCTTCCAAGTCCACTTTGTGCCCAGTGTTAATGGGTTATGTCAAGCTTTGTTCTCACCCTTTTTCCTACCAGCCTGGCCTGTGAGGTTTGTATTTCCCTCTCTCAATCAATAATTGCTTAAGTAGCAAACAGAGTTCCCATCCCCCAGCACTAATAGACCCTCATGCAGCCAGGAAGCATCAAGATGAAGCCTCAGTTACCACTGTGCACCCTGTTTAATGTATGCATTTTTATGGCCTCTGATGTATATGGTTCCATTACTGTCTACGAAAGCAGAGTACTGGAGCTAGTTAATGTATTATTGATGTTATTACCCCTTTGTATAAGCTGGTGTTTGCAATTTGGAATTTTATATACTTCGGATCTATAATGGTTTCATAACGTGTACACAGCTCAATAATTAAAAAAATATATCTTAGCACCTCACCTCCAGAGCCAAGTGTGTTTGTGCTGCTAACTGCTCGTTCCAGCACCAGTCCCTCATCATCTGCCAGTCCCTCTGCTCCTGGCCCCAGCAGCCTTGCCAGTCCCTCTGCCAGGACACAGCCCCTGGCTCCCCCTGAGGAGTGCAGCACCACTTGGTTCTGCCTCTTTGGGAGCAGCAGGGACCCTGTGGGTGCAGACAGGAGCAGGGGCCAGGGCAGGGAGCTCAGGCACCCAGAGCACCCTTCTAATCTGAGGAAGAACTGTGGGCAAGTAATGAGATCTGGGAAAGACTGAAATGAAGAAGCCTTTATCCTGCTGGTGTTCAGCACACAGAGGAGTGCAAACACTCACTTTTTTCTCTCTGTTGAATAAAATATCAAATTTAACAATACTCATACCAAAAAAAAAACAAAAAAACAAAAAAAAAAACCAAACCAAACTAAATTATGGGGGTCTTTAGGAAGAAGAAAAAGCAAAGATGGGGTGAGGAGGGTTCCAGGTTATGTGGCACCAAAACAGGGAAAGATATGAATCCAGATCCCATAAACAAAGACTGACAAGACCTGGTAGGGAGGGTTAGACACCAGAAAGGATAATACTCTGCCATGGCTATCAGCATTTGTATCCAAAATATTTGTGTCAGAGTGTTAGGTGGAAAGAGGACTGGCTGGATGGCTTGTGGTGAAACCCCTGGGTAGGAGATATGGGTTCAGTTTCAGAGTCTCCTGTAACCTTCCTGTAGGAGCCTGGCCCCGTTCTTTGTCTGCTCAGCATCTCCTTGGCTCAGGTGGTGAGTGCCCCACCACAGAGGCTGCCTGGCCGTGTGTGTTTGCAGCCCTCCTGGCAGAGCCCCCTCCTCTGCCAGGGGGAACCAGCAAGCACAACAACTCAAAGAACTATTGCCAGTCATTAATTGTTTTAAACCAGCTTCCACCCCACACAACCGAGTTGATATAAATAACCAGTGCTAGTAAGAGGTGATAGAAGCAGCAGAGTGTTTCAGGAAGAAAGCAGCTTTCCCTGTTTAATTTAACCAAGTACACACACACACACACACATGCAAACGAGACAGTTTTTCAAAAATGAGGATGCAGATGAGAGATTCAAGGACAGTTCTAACTTGCCCTCTGTCAATTTACAAGAGAATTTATTCCAGACTATTCATACATGAATATTTAGCATGGCAACAATTACATCCAATGACACCCATGAGATACATAGTACTGAAGACCCTCTCCAAGGAACATGCACAATGCTTTAACTGGACTGAACATTTGATTTTTAAGAATTATTTTTCTTTAGACCTTTCAATAATATTTTCTTTAATTAATATATTCATTTCATAGCTATTGCTGCCATATTTTATAAATGAGAGGTATGATTGATTCACATGAGTAGAAATGGATACGTGACAGGAAGTAAAGGGGAGAGACAGTGGCTGCTGAGGCATGTTAAAATAGCCTGTGGTCAATCTTATTCTTAATGCAAAGACCTTGTTTTTGTTGTATAAAGGAAAAAGGAGGGGGAAGGGAGAGAGTCAGTTAGGAGCAATCACTCAGGGCTTAAATAGCACAAACCTAAAGACATAAAAAAGAAAGTGGCTTCAAGTCCTCAAATAAGATTGAACACCAAAACCACAAAATAGTGAACATAAAGTCTATCTATGGCTAAGCAGAATGCTTTTCTGTATGGATTATTCATTTATTTTCAATATGAAGCTCTCTGGTTATCATGCCCTATTATAAGCTCTTGCTGTGGAACACATTATTAGTTGGGAAGAAGGAAAAAAAAAAAAATAAAAGGCCAATGAATATTCATGCTAACATTCCAGATACAAACCTCTGACAAATCCAGTAAGATGGAAACCAGGAGATGCTGAGGTCACAACACAGGCAACCAGAGTTGTGATGACTTGCCTAGAGAGTTTATTTAATTCAGGGCCTACATTAAACTGGACATCATTGCAAAGGAAAGGTTTCCCCAGGTTTGAGATGTCCTTTGCTGACCATGGAGCGTTTCCAAAGCAGGCAGTGCAGTGTCTGTGATCTGCAATTCACATGGATGCTGACTCCACTGCAGAAATAAATGCAACAGGCAAAGACCCAAAGCAACACCTGGAATCAGCACTCTGGTTAAAGTAGAACCTTTCCAACTTCCAACAGCTTTCTAGTAACCCCTAAAAGTGCCATGCAGAGCCTGGGTAACCACCCATCTCTTCTGCATTGTGCCAAGGAGAAAATCTTTTGCCAGGAACAAAGTAGATTTTAGCAGTTTTACTAAGTGTATTGACAGTGAAAGAGGCATCTTATCAGGTTAGTCTTTTGCTGGCCCACATTACTCACTAAAAGTCATTTATGGTAGTCCACTTCATGTTTTCCACAAAACACAGAAAGCCATATAACAATAATCCTAGGTTTAGAACAATTAAATTTCATTAAACTCTCTAATAATGTTTTACAGCCCTCTGAAATTCTGTTCTTTTGGGGAATGACTAGTTGCTCTATATAAAAAAGTGGTCCTGGAATTCTTTCACAAGGCATGGGAGTGTATCTGCATCTGTGGCCTGAGAAATATAATCCTCAGAGAAATCCACTCAAAACTCCACCTGCCAGTTGCATGGGTGGGTTTGATAGTATAAACCCCAGACACTATGGGACTGTCTTCTAGGCAAAAGTATTAAGTTGCAGCACATTATTCACTGAGTTAGAAAAGAACAAACATTTAATTATTGCAAATTTAAAAGCAAAATTCTGTTGGACTGGGATAAGGAGATAAATCATTAAGGGATTAGATACTACTGAACAGAGTAATGCAACGAGGTCAGGAGATGAAACTCAGCCTTTGGCTCATCAGCATTCCCCTAAAAAAGCAATGGCACTGCCTCTCTGAAATTAATTTAGCCCTGTCCATGCCACCCCTTAGAAATTGTGGGAGAAGTCAGATATTTGCCTCTGTTCACTCATTTCTTAAAGAGTTTGTTTGGTAAAAACTCAGCATCTCTGTCCCATCCATCTGAGAACTATGGGATTGGTGGCCCCATTTACCAAAAATACCCAGTAACATTTTCTTCACACATTGCAGCCAGTTTCCTCTTTTCCCACTGATAGTCCAGATGGTGACAGCTCTTTGTAAGAGGACAGTTTCTTAGTTTTTTACAGGCAAAGGTTTCATCTGTGGTGGACATTTGAATTTGTGACTGTGTCTCCTGCAGACTGCTTACCACTTGCACTTTAGCCAAGGCAGCAGAGACAAACATGAATATTTCAGGGTTAGATTTGTCTCCTGTCTCGAGTATAGGCCTCCCCAAAAACCTTACAACTTGTCCTACAGCATGCAAGCCTCAAAAACTTTTTTAATAATACAGCAATAACCAGGACCAGCTGAAATCTCAGTTCTTACTGGGAGAGTACCATGAAGTCATCCCATGAGGCAGAGGAGCAGCTGATGCTGATTTGGACTCAGCAGCAGTGCCACCACCTTTTCCCAATCAGGCTAATAACACTGTTGATAAGGTCAGAATATAGACATAGAAAACTATACAAATTTAAGGAATTGCTATTTGAATGAGAATTATGCAATTGTGCCTGCTCTCTGTAAACTCCATCTTAAATAGTTATTGTTTTCCTAAGGAGGCATTAATCCAAGATTGGAGAAAATATAAAATGCCATTTATTTTTAATATGTATGTTTTTCTATCTGTCAAACAAGTTTTCTCTCAGGTGAGACTCCATTAACACTTGCAACTCTTTTTGAGGTGCTGTGTAGACCAACCATGTGCATCGTGGCTTTTGAGATCCTGAAGGAGAGATTCCAGAGAGGATTATGCATTTTCAGAGCCACCTTGAAGCTTTTACACGGGAGCCTAAAATAAAGCCAGAGCCTCCCAAATGTAATTTATCCCTTGAGATCTCAGCCACTCTACAGAAGTGTGTGGCAGTTCCCACTTGGTTACTTAGGGTGCCTTTGGCAATTAGGCTCTTTCTGTAACTCAGAAGTGTAAATTTAGGGACCAGCTCAAGGCTTTGTGCCTTAGGGAAGAAGGTTAATGTATGCAAATGAGATTTACTTGAACTGTTCTGTCACCGTATTGCCAGAATTTTCATTTGGGCAAAGTACAATAAGGTTTTACTGGGCACTTCAGTTACAATTCCAGGAAGTTTACAACAGCTTGAATGTAGAGAAATATTTAAGTATTTGTGCTATTATGGCATAGAGAAGCTTTCTGATTTCGTTGCATAACCCTGACCCTGTGACACCATTTTCAGGTTTTATCTCTCTGCTCAGCATTTCCTCCTCTCACAGAGCGTTATCACTCTTGATTCATCGCCCTCACTGACAGCTCACTCTGCTCACTACAATTCCTGGTCTTGTACACTTTCTATTGCTTCTTCTTTCTTAACAGAACTTCTCTATTTATTTCTAACCCTGAAAAAAATTGAAACAACTTGAGCTATTCTGGACAAATAAGCAATGATGTCTTTAAAAATCGAATGAAACCTTCTTAATCTCTTCATCTATTACTGTAAGTAAATGAAAATTATTTTACTTTAATTTCTGGAGCTGCAGTCTGGGAAGAAAATAATTTTGTGCTGTGCTGGCAATCATCTTTCTCAATTACATTTGAAATACTGATTTCCTTGGCTATAAGCTGCAAGCCACAGATTCAGGTCCTGTTGAATTCCCTTAGAGGGAACCATTTGGTGCAGTGTCTTTTGTGACTTATGCCAGGTCACCCTCCTTCCAAGCTGTAACCACAATCCTGCAACCACTTAGGCAGGCTCCTTCATCTTCATGAAAGCTCACTGAAGACCTGTTTTCCAATGAAGAATTTGCCTGTGCACTGCTGTTTGTAAGACTGGGGCCACTGTGAAGCCCAGCAAGTCCTATTCCCTCTCTGTGCTTCAAAATTTCCTGGATTTATGTTATCAGATAGAGAACACCTTCTCAAGTATAGCTCTTCTGTGTTGAAATTGCACACACATACACAGAGCCATCACTCATACAATTATGATTTTTTTTTTAAATCCTTCTATTACACCCTCAAAATTATTTTGAATACACAATAAAATAACAATACCTCTGGTAAAAGAAAGATCATAGAACAGGGCAGGGATTCAAGGCAAGAGTCAAGGAGTAAGAAATTTTCTGTTAAATTCAGAGGTTTTCCTATGTCCCTGCGAATGCAAAAACTTGCATCCAAGTATTTTTTTTTAAATACAGCATACTGACAAGAGCAGCTATTTCAAGAAGCACATCAGCCTTTTTCTCCTCCTTTTTTTTAAGAAACCTTTCAATTCAGGAACATGGCACAAAAGTTCTTGTCCATGAAAACAATCCATTCACACCCAAGCAGCTGATAAGGAATCAGAAAGGTAGGATCATTTTCCTTTGGCTCACCTCTCTCTGCAGGTCCTTGCATTCCCACAAAAGGCCCCTTATTTTCCATCTCACTCCTCAGCAAATCCACACCCAGTCACTCCAGGGCAGGACCATCCTGGCTTCATCCCTCCAGCGTGAGGTTCCTGTCCAACTGCTGGAATTGGACATGCTCTCCCTCCATTATCCCAGCACTAAAAAAGAGAAAGCCCTCCAAAAGCACACCCTCTGCTTTCTCTAGGTCAGGTGGACAATTGAAGGTTTGCTGGTGATATTTCCAGCAGTTACCCTCCCTGTATTGTGGAAACAATTACAAGTGAACAAGAGGTACCAACCAGCTCACACTGAAACCTGTGATTCATGCTCAGAGCATCCTTCCAGAAGTCTGGGGACTTTCAAAGCACACGTGCAGTGATTCAGTAGAGCCATGCTGTGAATGGCTGGCACTGTAAATATGGAATTTGTGGCCTTTCTAGCTATGATTTTTCTAACAAGCCTTTAGCAATGGTTACTCATTCTTGCTCTGCATCTTTCAGTCTGGATTTATCTCAATGGCAGGAAAAGGCTGGGGAAATTAAAAACTGGGACAGTGCTAGACAGCCTCTTGCAAGAGCAGAGGTTGGAAAGCCAGGTGCAAAGGCAGTGGGTGGAGGCATTTGCTGTGTGGGAGGAGAGCTGGAGAAAGCAGCTTGGCCTGTCAGGGGTGGGGATGCCCCCACTACCATGGGCAGCAATTATCCCAATAATGAAAAGTGAGGCAGAGATACAGAGTGCTATTTCTTGCCCTATTTCTTCCTATGAGGCAGGTGGAAAAAGCACTTCTTGCAGATATATCTGTGTCCAATCTGTTTCTGTGTGGTGTTTTCTTTCAGGCAGGAGCCCTGGCAGTCATCAGCAAGGGGCTCAGAGGGGCAGCAAGCAGCAAGAACCACTCTGAGGGGTCTGGCCATGTCCCCTCTGCCTCCCTCCCTCCTGGAGACCTTCATCAGGCAGGGCTCTGCACCCCTGCACCTCATCCTGCCCCACCAGGACTCTGGGCCACCTTCCTGGGGTGTTTTGCTTTGCCAGAGGTCTCGCTGTGCAGGGTGTCCAGGCAGCATGGGGCACCTTCGGCCCCACCCCAGTCCCCTGCCCAAATCTCAGTGCCCACTAAGCTGTCTGTTTGCCCAGCCCTTTGCTCTCTACCTCTTTTCACCAGCACCCGTTTTTGCACCCATTTCTGCCAGATTTGTGTCAGAAAGGGAAGGAGACAAGATTTCCGAGCTCCTCAAAGGTCCCAGTGATTGATGCTGCAAAAATCACGTTAAAAATAAGAATGTGTCTTGCACGTACATTCCAAATATTGTCCAGCACTGGATCAATGTAAGTACATTTTTCCCTATTAAAATTATTGGGAAAAGAACAGCCTTTTATTGGAGCTATGATGATTTACACCAACTGATGTTCTGTCGCTTTATGCTCTTCTTATTTTCAGAACAGCAGGGAAAATTTCACTATTATAGAAAAACCCCACAGAAGCTGTTATTAATTTCCTGTAAGTTTTGGAGGCTAGTAGTTGTGTTTTCTTCTCTTTTGGTCTCTCACTCTCTCTCCCAAGAACAATCAGAATAATAGAAAAATATACAATGTTGTTATGATTACATCTTTTTTTCATGCCTTGGTCTAATTTCTCCTACACTTTTGTTTATACTCTTCTGGAAGAAGGAATTCTTTGAGCAAGAATTCTTACAAAGAGAAATTATAGTCATCTTACACCTAATGTATCACTGAAGAAGAAAGAGGATTTATTATCCTTCAAGTATCTTTTCATGAAGAATTTATCTCAGCAGGTGGACTCAATCTATGTAGGGTAGGTAAGCATAAAATATGATCCACAGATTTTAGAACTACTTTAAAATAGCTATTTATGTTGGTACCTTTACTAATAAGTGTTTCTCTTTACACTGAAAGAGATTAAATCAAAGTTCCTCTACTCCTTGATGAAGTATACTATGGGAAATAAGTGTTAAAACTATTCTGTGGCTGGAAAGGCTTATTTTCTTCCACAAGACTGATAAATTTAAAAATATTTGCCCTTTTTGTGTTTCATTCTCTTCCTCTGTTCCTTCACCTTTCCTTTCCTTCCTCTTAAATTCTCCCCTGCCCTAATATACACACACTCTCTATTAGCTTCACGTTTTTTTAAATTATCATCTATAAGCAGAAACAGCTCACATGTTTGCAATACTGGTCAAGGATAACATTCATACTCTTGACAAGAGACTCTCTCAGCTATAATCTACTTCAATTCTAATTGCTGAGTTATTAAAGCCAGAGACCCTCTTGTGCTCTGTCAGTACCTACCTTGCTGCTGAAATACCAGTGGTGATGACAGTGCTGCTGCCAGCCTTGGGTTGCACCACACCTGCCTTGGAATCATTTGGGAAGGGTCAGCAATTTTCACAGGAGCATGAAGAGACTCCCTTTGTTTGAACCAGTTAGGGGAAAATTTCTATGCCTTCCAAACAGAGTGTCTGTTATGAAGGAATAGCTGTCGCAAAATATTAAGTACTCTTCAGCTACCAAAAAAANTATAAGGAAAATTGAGCTATCTACTTACTTGAGCTGTGAAATAGCCTCCTCATTGATTTGACAGTGCCTGGCAGTGAACATGACCATCTGAGGATAGAAACTGTCCTTCTCCTGTCCAAGCAGTGCTCAGGTGGGCCCAGAGCTGCAGCACCTGGGACATGGCCAGTCCTGGTTTCCATGGGCAGAAGAGCCATTTCTGGTTGTGCTCTTGCACGTGCACGGGAGGTGAAGCACAGCCTGGGAGGAGGCCAAGGGGCTGAGCTGGGGCCAGGGCTGCTCGTGCCACTCCTGCTGCCTGCCCACAAAGGCCACTGCAAGAGCTCAGGCTGCTCAGCATCTCTGGGCTGCTCTGTCTTCATAGTTTGCCACTGATCTAAACCAACTGACACCAGGCAGTGTCATTTGTTTGCCTGATGCTCCACTTTCAGTCCCTTCTGGACCCATTCATGGTAGCTGGAACAGCAGTGGAAGTTGTGATATCACATTATCTGTAGGAAATGCATTTGTGCCATGGTGTTGTGTGGCAAGAGCATTCTCACCACCCTGGGGACCTTCCCAAGTAAACCAAAATTGCCTTAGTCTTAGCAAAGCCAGAATTGTTGCTGCAAAGGCTGTTTTGAGCTTCTTGTTTCTATGTTTATTTATTTTTTATTCTTTTAAGAAAAGTGTTTGCTGCTGCCCTTAGCACCAGAAAACACTTTTTTTTTTTTATTGTTATGAAACCTATAATTTGAGTGTAATTCAACCTGACAGAGTCAACTGACCATGCAGTTACTTGGCACCTTCTGAATGCCTCCCCATTAAGCCAAATTTACACTAATAAGCAGCAGTCACCACCATTCACTGTCATTGGCACAAACGAGTTACCTGAGACACCTCCCAATCAACATAAATCTTGATGAGGCACATTCCAGTGAAGAGGCAAACTCTTCATTCTCATCCCTTTTCACTGTCCGTGCCTCTGAGGTCTGGCTGCCCACGGGAAGCTCTGGGGCTCCTCTCTCGTGGTGGATCCCTGGCAGGAGGAGGGATGCTGCTGTGTGCTGCTGACATTTCCTGACAGCAAACTGCCCTGGCTTTCTGGCAACCCCTGTGTGTTGGCTTTTATGGCTGCCATGCTCTGCTGTTTTTCCCATCCCCACCATGTGCAGGAGAAAAGTGGGATCAATTGCAGAACTAGTTGTAGCCTTCCTTCTCCTTCTCCTTCTCCTTCTCCTTCTCCTTCTCCTTCTCCTTCTCCTTCTCCTTCTCCTTCTCCTTCTCCTCCTCCTCCTCCTTCTCCTTCTCCACCTTCTCCTTCTCCTTCTCCTCCTCCTCCTCCTCCTCCTCCTCCTCCTTCTCCTTCTCCTTCTCCATCTTCTCCTTCTCCTTCTCCTGTGTTTTTAACTTGCCTTTATTTTGAATAGAAGTATTTTGAGTTCATCTATGTTTCCAAAAGTTCTGAAACGTACCTGCTTAGACTGCTGTAATATTTTATTTCATTTTAAGATTATTTTTGCATTACTTTAGGACATGCCAGAAGTAGAAATGAGAATATCATCTATACAGTTGACAGCTGTTCTGCTGTATTCTGTCACGACATGATACAATTGTTAAAATGTTAACATAATTTATTTTATGGTTTGTTGGTTTTAGCTTACTGTAAGAATAATTAAGTCTAACTGCTGCATAGTACAGTTTGAAACGCTGTCTTTTGAAGATGAAGATGTGTCTTATTGGATGGCAATAACATTTCCTGACAATTTGCTTATATTTTGTTTTGAATGTGTTCTGTCTACATTGAAGTTAAATGAAGTTAAATGGCTTGGAGAATAAAAGTGCAACACCTCTCAGAAGCAGTACTGAACCTGATGATGTGGCACGGGCACATTTTGTTCCCAGGAAATCTTTGATGTAGATATGGAGGCCTTAGCACCTGCATGTTTCTGGTAACAGTCATCACAGTTTTTGCAGGTACCCAAGCAGTTTGAAATGACAGACTAAGCCTCTTCCCCAGTGACCCAATTAGCACACAGGGCCACAATAATCCTACAGCTAAACACAGGCACCTCTTGTATACACAAATTTAAATCCTTTCAGTATTAGCAATAGTACCTGGCTCCTAGGACATCAGATCTCTGAATGCTTTACAAAGGAGCAGCATCCATCTCACAGCTTTTTAGATGGTGAAACAAAGCCATCACGGGGCAAGATGACTTGTCCCAGTTCACCCTCAAGGCCAGCAGCAGAGCTGGGAGCAACAATTCAAGTCTTTCTGATGCTAAAATTCCCACCTTCTCAAATAAAGCCAATGACCTCACTGCCATTTGTGATGAATAACCCATTTATTGTATACAATGAATGGAGAATTACAGCAACACAAATCTCTCATTTTCCTCTCTAGTGGATTCCTCTTGGGCTGTCATGAAGTGTCGCTTGAAAATGCCTCGTTTTTTTGTGGGTTTTTTTTTTTTTTACCCAAATGTGTACCCAGGGTTAAAATTCTCTGTATGCAGATGTTTATTTTTAGGTATCGTCTGTATGGGTTGCTAGTGAATGCTTAACTTTAACAGAGGGTCAGGAAAGGTCATCACTATAGTAAAGCTTTGTATAAACTAACAACTCTGCCTTGGTTTCTTACTTAAAGGGAATAATATATTGCACAAAAAATACTCTGAAAGTGTTCTGTTGCAAAAAGAGATGAAAAATCTATTTTTATTCAAGCCTGCAGCATGCCATAAAAATTTTGGGGTTTTGAATATGCTGAATGACATACACCCATAGACAGAGCAGATAATTTGCACTCTATGTGGTGCAAGCAATAATGACCTTACATCCTCAGAAAAAAATCTTTGTTAAAGCAAAGTTAAGTTCATGCATACATCATAATTAAACTAAAGAGCAAACTTGGCTCTGGTTCTAAAAACAAAACATTGGCGTACATGAAAATTCTCTGTTAGTGCCAAATTTTTAATATTTGAAAGTCAGGGAATTTATTCTTTAGGTTCTGCAAGCAGTGAGTATCCCTTCCTACCTGGCCATTTAACTCACTGTAGCCAGAGGCCATACCTTGACTTTGCAAATCCAGAGCACCACAATCATGAATGAACTTGATTCCTAATAACTGCCTGCTTGATTCCTGTTACCTTGCATTCCTACAATCCCACCAGGAGGATGCCTTGGACTTCTGGGGGTGTGGAAAGCCATTTTATTAGCATGTCCTCTTCCATTTTGTTGGCATATCCTCCATGTTTGGAGAAGGACTCTACAACTTTCTTTAGAAAAGAAATGGAAATGTTATTTGTGAGCAAGCTCATTTGGGACCCACAGGTCCTGAGTCTCTTCTTCTAGAAAGGGACCTTGTACCGACCTGGAGCTTTCTGTCCTCTCCATTTCTCTATGTGTTCATTGGGCTTTCTAGACCATTCTGGATCTTGAGGTCAAAGGCTTCAGCTTTCCAAATTACCTGCTCAGATGTCTGTGCACACTGTAGCCACATTCACTGATGTTCTGAAGGATGAAAAGTGAATTATTAGTAGCAGCTTAAGTCACAACAGCAACTAAAATACGAACACGCTTTTGTGACCCTTGTGTGAGGTGAAGCAGGAGGGAATCTAGTTCTGGGATCTGGATGATGGTTATTTGGAGTAAGTGGAAAAAAATTCTTCTGGTTTAGAAGTTCAGCTTAGGAGACATTTGGCTGAGCAGAGCTGGGTCAGCTTGGAAGGGGCAGGGACAAAGGTACAGAAAGTCAAACCAAGGAGAGTTGTTTGGTGTGGGGCGTCATTTGCATCAGAGTTACTCAGATAGAAGGAACTTCTGGAATTATATCCAGTCCTATTCTAGTCCCTCAGATTTCCCCACTCAAAAGTGTTTTATACTGCTGCAGCTGCCTGCTTTTCAGAGTAATCAGACAATTTTGGACACAGCTGGACAAAGTCATTTTCTGGTTTATGTTTCTGTACAAGAGCACGTGAAATGTGCATGACTTAGAGGAAAGTATGTTGTTCAATGTTCCCTTTAAGGAAGGGGAGAAGAAAAATAAACCTTGTCAGTGCCAAGGATTTTAAAACACTTAGATTTAACTGACAAAAAGAAGTTATTTTTAAATGTTGCCTTTTGTGAAATCTCTAGTTTTTTTTCTTCAAGCTGTGTCAAGTGGCATAATAAAGTTGCCTCAGACATGAGAGGCTGTAGCAATTTCCCCCAGCTTTTCTTTTCCTTTCTATAGCAGCCCTGGGCACTGTTAGTTGTGCTCATTTTATAGCAAAGGTTCTTGCAGTGGGAGGGAAATTGTGGGAGAGCACTTGTGGAACGAGAAAATTAAAATAACAATGGAGTCGTGTTGTGAGGTGCAGCCTTCTGTCACTGACTCAGCACGTTCTTGTACGTGTGGGTGATGGTCTGCGTGACCTGTACTGACCTAGCTGACTCAATCAAAGAATTTGAAATAAAATTGTACTAACAACTTTGGGGTTTCAAGGGTTATTAAAAGCGTCTACTGGATGTGGCACTGGGTGCCATGATCTGGTTGAGCTGTCAGGGCATGGGTTGGACTCGATGATCTTGAAGGTCTCTTCCAACCTGGGAATTCTGTGAATTCTGTGAATCACTCTGGAAAAACAATTTGCATCTTTAAGTGATCTCCCTTTGAAGAAACACTGTACAATGCACAAGTTGGAACTGAACTAAGTGTTCATTCTGAGTAAATCATTCTTGATTAGATGTATCCTTTAGTTTTGTGGATTAGTGACCCACAGATGGCCATTTCTCCTCATAACGTTTTTTGTTAAGCTTCCCTTTTGTTGCAAATGTATTTCAATCTTGATTTTGCTTCACTGAGATCATTGCTGTTAGGAAACATTTGATATCTCCAACTCTAAATTCTAAATTGGGCTGTCAGGGCTCAGGCTATTATTTTTATTCTCTGAATGTAAAACAGTGCATTTAAAGCTGACCTAGTATTCTGTAACATTCATACCCTTCCCTATTCTGCATGCTTGTATAAAATTGATTATTACTACATACATATATTTCAGACTTTGATATGTCCTGTGGTCCTTCCAGGCATTCCCTGGCTTCCACCCTCACCTCAAGTCTTTCCCTTTGTGTTGAGTGGCCATACAATTGCATTTATTTTCCAATTTTTCTGTTGCAATTCTTAGACAGATACACCAGGACCTATAAACAGGGGCCTCCAGGACTAAATGAACTGGTTTAGCATATGGTTGAGAGCTCAGACCTTGCCAATTCCCATCCTCTACAGATCTCAACAGGGCTTTCAGTTCACCAGGGAGTTCTATTCTCTCTCATCCACTTTCCATATCTTTATTCTTGGATATATCTTCATTGTCTCTGAAAATACATGTGGTCTGTTTCTATTAACAGGAGCCTTGCACCACAGGTGCCTTCCACCACACCTGCCCTTGTGTATTTCTGTGGTGAATTGACCCTGGCTGCACGCCAGATGCCCACCAAAGCAACTCTGCCAGCTGGAAAGCTCCTTCTCCAGTTGGATAGGGAAGAGAAAATATAAGGAAATTGTGATGGTCCAGATAAGAACAGGGAGAGATCATTCAGCACTTACTGTCACAGGCAAAGCAGACTTTTGTTTCTTATAAAAATCAAGAATCAACTGGACAAGGGAGAGGAAATATAATGAAGGGTTTATGGGTTGAGATAAAGACAGGGAGACATCACAAACCAAGTACTGTCATGGGTAAAACAGAGCCAGCTTGGGGAAATTACTTACATGTATTACCAATCAAAATCAGAGAAGCCACCCCTTCCTTATCCCCTGAATTTAACTTTATTCAGGATTCTCTCCCTCCTCCCACCAGCAGCACAGGGAGATGGAGAACAGGGGTTCTGGTCAGTGCATCACTTGCTGTTTCTGCTGCTGCTTCCTGCTCAGACAGAGGAGTCCTTTCCCTGCTCCAGTGTGGGGTCCCTCACACAGGAGCCAGTCCTCCAGAAACTTCTCCAGTGGGAGTCCTTCCCATGGACTGCAGTTTTGTATGAACTGCTCCAGCATGGTCCCTTGCACAGGATGCAGGCTCAGGCTGCTCCAGAACAGTTCCCATGCACAGGATGCAGTGCTGCAGGCTCAGGCTGCTCCAGCATGGGTCCCCCATGTGGTCACAAGTCCAGCCAGCAAACCTGCTCTGGAGTGGGCTCCTCTCCTCATGGGTCTGCAGGTCCTGCCAGGACCCTGCTCCAGTGTGGGCTTGCCATGGGGTCACAGCCTCCTTTAGACACCCCTGCTCTGGTGTGGGGCCCTGCACAGGCTGCAGGTGGATCTCTGCATCCCCTGGGCCTCCATGGCTGCAGGGGCACAGCTGCCTCCCCAGGGGCTGCACTGTGGGCTGCAGGGGAATCTCAGCTCTGGTGCCTGGAGCAGCTCCTGCCTCTTCTTCTCCACTGACCTGAGTGTCCGTGTTTCTCTCACAGATTCTCACTCCTCTCTTCTGCTTCAGTTTGCAATGTTTTTCCCCCCTTTTTAGCTAAATTATCCCAGAGACACTACCAGTGTCACTGAGGAGCTCAGCCCCGAGCAATGGCAGGTCCATCTTCTCTGGCACAGAAGCCACCCCTGTAGTCCCCCTACTACTAAAACCTTGTCATGCAAACCAAGTAGAATTTGGCAGGACAGCCAATCTAAGGAGGCAATTGAGTCTGATTTGAGTCTGGGGGTGGCATTTGGCAGCAGCTGAAGGTGAGCCAGCTGTGCCCAGGTGGCCAAGAAGGCCAATGGCATCCTGGCCTGTGCCAGCAATGCTGTGGCCAGCAGGAGCAGGGCAGGGATTGTCCCCCTGTGCTCAGCACTGCTGAGGCCACACCTTGAGCTCTGTGTCCAGTGGAATGTGTCCAGAGAAGGGCAACAGAGCTGGGGAAGGGTCTGGAGTTCCTTATGAGGAGCAGCTGAGGGAGCTGGGGTTGTTTCTCCTGGAGAAAAGGAGGCTCAGGGGGGACCTTGTCACTCTCCTCAACCACCTGAAAAGTGGCAAGGTGGGCATCGGTCTCTTCTCCCAAGAAACAAGCAATAGGACAGGAGGAAACGGCTTTAGATTGCACCAGGGGAGGCTTAAATTGGATATTAAAAAAAATTCTTCACTGAAAGGGTTAGAACAGGCTGCCCAGGGAAATGGTGCAATCACCATCCCTGGAGGTATTTGAAAGATGCCTGGGTCTTAGGGGCAGGGTGCTTAGGGACATGGTTTAGTGTTGGACTTGGCAATGCTGCGTTAATGGTTGCACTTGATGGTCCTAAAAAGTTCTTTTCCAATCTAAGAGATCCTATGAGTCTATTCTATATGTGATTTTATGATATCCTGGTTCTCTCTTAAAGAAAAGAAATTGATGAGACATTTTTCTAAGACAAGATTCACCCTTTGTGCCAGAAGGTGAAAGCTGACCTTTGGATGCTAGAAACATCATCCACAAATAACATTCATATTGTATTTGCCCACGAACAGGTTTTCCCTATTTGGAAAAAAAAAAAAAAATCTTTTCTATCTCAGTATTTTCTGAATTTATACAGTTCTTTTGTTAATGTAAAAGCTTTAGCAGGGGCTCACAGACTCTTGGTGTAAACACTCAGTGCAAGTGAGGACCAGAGGTGTACGCTTCTATGAAACTGCCCTCTTCAGTTTTCACTTTATCAAATAAATTAAAAGTGCTTCATCTATACTTATAAGTACATCATTACTTCTAAGTGCTATATTATTATTATCGAAGTGTTCTTACACTGTCACAGAAAGACCTTGACATGCTGTAAATAACTTTGCCTCTCGCTTTGATACCACATAGGCTCCTGCAATTGTGTTTATTGTCTGCAGGCATTATGGAAGCCTCGTGTGAAAGAACTGGAGAGCTCACACTCAAAATGAATGGATATACATTCTCTTTCTATTTAAGCTGATTTGCTACCTCAAGGAATGTTTGATACATCATCTTGGGCTTTGGGACTGAAAAGGCAGAAAGGGAAAGGATAAAAAGCCCATACACTGAGACTTTCAGAGCTTATTTTTCTTCACCACTCCTTCAGTAAAAGAAGGAGAGGCAAAGCATTATGGAGGTAGCAGTGGCTGAACTTCCAAAGCTCCTTAGGTACAGGGTGGATGTTTAATTTCCCACTCTTGTGGAGGAAACCCTCTGACCACTAATCTTGTACTAAACTCTCATATGATTTTTGGTAGTTGCTGTCTTGAGCTGGGCAAGACAGCCTTCAAAAAGCATTTGAAATATAACAGTAATTTAATATTTTGGTGCCCAGTACTGGAGCAGAGAGACAAATTAACAGAAGTCACACCACATAAATGGCTGGATAAATAGTGGATCAAATTGCAAGATATATTAAATATCAAATTTTAATTTTTGAATAGAGTGTCTTTAGCTCGAAACAAAGTCTGAGGCAGCAGAAGAAAGAATGCTCATAACCATGAGTGTCTAACTAGGGAACAAAGTAAAGAATGGGCAAACAAATAACCACATCACCTTCCACAAAGGTCTGAAAACTTTTCTGGGTGAAAGAGCCTCTTCCTAGCATTGAAACTTGCATCTATTCACACAATTGCAGCCAGAGACTTGATGAAGGCTGTATATGTTTGCTGTTTGCAAATGAGACAGATATATGGGAGAACAATGACATTACAAAATCCCTAGAAATAGAGTTTGCATCATTTCCAACAGCCAGAAAATGTTTACAAGATATTCTCTAATAATCTGTACTAATAGGATGGAATCACTTTCCAGCTACTGAAAAATGAGATATTTATATTGAAATCCTTGAACCTGTTTCTTTCACCAGCCATTGTAGCTATCTCTCTCTTCCTCGCAGTGGCTGAGTTTCTGTTATAACCATCCCCACAGTTTAGCTTCCATTTAAACCAGATGTTGAGAGAAAAAGGCTGAAAATAACAACAGCATTAGATGTAAGAGAAATGCCCATGTTGGCTTTATGTATAAAGCCACCCTCCTCACAACATCAAGAAAAGGCCACATTTACAGCTGGCAGTGACTGAAATACCCAAATGGATATATAGAGAACATGAAAGAAGTTGCTTACAGTGACTTCTAGCTGCCAGCTCTAGAATAACTTTCCAGTGTAAGAATCATGTACAAAACCTCCAGGCAATTAGTTTTCTAATGAAGCTTGATACATACAAGAGCAGGATTATACAGCTTCACTGCTTGTAACTGGGGGCCTGCTGATGACCTGAAGGGTCCCTTCTGGTGCTGTATCCTAATTTGCAACTAAGTTTGTTTCTGCTCAGATAGCAGAGCCAACCCAGGGCTTGAAAAGTTGGCTGGTTCAGATCTGCTTTCCTTTATCCAACAGCAGTTGCAGAATTTTTGTTGCTGCTGAGATGTGAGCCAGAAAGAAGCTCCCTTAGGAAAAAAGAAAAAGGCCACTGTGCTTTTACTTCTGTTTTACTTACTGGGTCTGTGGGCAAAAGCTGCTCCTAGAATATTCTTTATTGAAATGTATTGATGTATTGGATTATGTATTGGATTGAGGTTTAAGAAGCATAATTAGTTTAATCCCTGTGTATCCACCTTTAAATGCTGTGCCCATCACAAAAGTATCTGCATATTTTGGTAACTGAGTTGCAAGCTAGAAATCATCATCAAAAATGCTGAATTTGACTTGTCACCCCAAAAGATGCCAGCAGTTTATTAGGAAGTTTGTCTGAGGAAAACCTGAGTGACATCATTAGAATTTGGTATCTCTCCTACTGATTAATATAGAGAACAAAACTTTATTTTTATGTGAAGAGAGGATCATCTGCTTTCAAAAGGAAATATGCCTGAGCTGCACTGAAAGTAGCTGGAGTTTGTGACCACATCAGACAGAAAAAAAATATGCTGCTCAGAGGTATATTGATCACACAAAACAAATATCTAAAATATTGCCTTTTTCAGAGCCCAAATATTAATTCCATACATGAATGAGGCAGAAATCTCTGTCCCAAAAGACTGGAATGACTTCCTCTGTAGTGCTTGCTGGGATGGTGGTTTTTTTCCAGGGCATTGAACGAGGTAGAGTGCAACCTTCTGCATGGCCTTCATAGGTCTGTGGAAAATAATGTCAAATTTCAATGGCAATGAACATTATGTGATCACTACCACCTAGGCAATGACATTAGTTGCCATAGTAACCTCAGGTTGCATCATTAAGAATTTTAAATGTTGACAGTTTGGAAGCATAGCTTGAAACACTGGGAGAAGAGCAGGAGAGAGGCAGGTTTGACAGAAGTGTACAAAGCAATCAGGGGGGTGAGTGCTTTCTGTTGTGCCAAGCCAGGATAGGGAAACCATGGAGGAAACCAATGGCATGGATATATCAAGTGTATTTTCTGTTTTCTTCACAGATCATTGAAACAGAGGAGGAAAAAGCTGTTTTCCATCTTCCTTATGCCTCTCTTTTCCTAGGGAAAA
>VZTR01003665.1:609526-628235 GCA_013400775.1 Chaetops frenatus
TAATGAAAGTGCTTTCCAAGGGTGCAAAAAGTACAAGGCAACAGGACATAATAATATGTATTAGCAGTCTCTGATATTAATAGTACAGACTGTCACATGATATGACAGTGATTAAAGTGGGCATGGATGGAGGTCTCCCTTTCTTCTGGGAGGCACTGTTCCCCTTTGCAAACAGAAAATAAACACAGCCCTTGCAGAGCATAAATGCCAATAACTGTGAAATTTTTATTAAATAATAGATATGTGTTCAGAAGCACTTTTTATAGTATGTGATTAAGAAAGATAACTAGACATCCTTACAGCTATAATGATAATAATTACTGCAATGCATAAAGTGCAGAATATGACACTGGAAAGGCCACTATTAACCTTTCCAAGGGTTATTTTTGTTGTGTTTTTGACACTATGGACAGCAGTGTTCAGAGAACTAAATAAAACTATAGCTGTCACAGCTCTTTGCAGGCATTCTCTGGTATGTTGAAAAGGAGCTGTAGAGGGGAGTGAAATACGTTCTATTCAAAACAGATGTTTGTTTAATATCTAACATCTGTGTAGTCTTAGAAAAACTGTTTTGCTAAGACTTCTGCAACTCTTGGTAGTTCAGAAAACTGACAACAGTGTTTCCCTGTTTAAAATAAGCTATAAATAACAGCTCCATGCCCCAGACCAAAGGCTTTTTTACTCCTAGCAAGCAAATGTGCTGTCTCCAAAGTGAGATGTCACATTGTCCAGCAGATCACATCCATTATCAGGTAATGCTAATCTGTGAATCCCATGTTGTGACATCTCTGTGCCTTGCAGCTCTGGTGGAGAATTACAGACCAAACTCCACTGTTTGTAAAAACTGAGCTGCTATTTTAGATCTTACCAGAATTACTTGGTGTGGAAAGGCTGGGTAAGTAGGTTGGGAAAGGCAGAAGAGATTGGCTGTGTTGGCATCAGGTTTTCCAGTAATAAAAGTAATAAATTTGGGTAAATTCCAAGAGCCTGAACATGAGTCAAAGCAGAACATGTGAATAGAATGAATAAGTAATATTGGTACAAATCCCCTCAAAATTCCTGTAACTGGAAAAGGGGAGTTGGCTCTGGAGCTTGGTAATTCACCTGTCTGTAGTAGAGTTTGCTCTCTGTACATCAGTCAAGCTTGCAAACATGCCACTGGTGTTCAGTTCTGCTTTCTAGATGATAAAAAAGTCCCTATTAGTCAGAGTCTCCACAGCTGCAAAAATTATTTTTTATGAAGGGGAGAGGATGCCATTATTTTAAATGATGGCATTGCAATGTAATGGATGCTGTGAAAGAAGGCTGTAAATTCTGGGTCACTGCTCTCTGTAGAGTCCCTCAAATAAAAGAAGCAATCCAGTAGTCCAAGCTGCTCAGGATACTGTTTTTTAAACACATTAATTAAATCGTATTGAAGTAAATTCAGCTAAGCCAAGGTTTCTTCAACAATTTATTATTGAAAACACAATTAGCTGGAGGCATTTGGAGGAGTTTTGTGAAATCAAAGGCTGCACTGCAACTGAGAGTAAGTTCTCCAGCCATCAACTCATTAATAGCAGAAAATGGATGTGCTGCTGCAAGGCACCAAATCAGAAGTAAAAATATGGGACTTGTTTCTGTGACTTCAAGAACAAATTCTATATGCTAGAATATTTTCAAACTGCTGTTACCACTTCCCTAACTTCATTCTTAAAGCTGAAACTCAGATCCCTTATACCCAAAATTGTTGGTCTTTGGGGCAGATTAAGGAGTAAATGGGTCCAGCTGTTGGGTTCAAATCCTTTTTGGCAACAGAATTGATTTTTCAGAGCTGATTTTTCAGGATCGTTCTCCTGACTCAAATTCCTCTCAATTTCACTATCATTTCTCATGTTACTCACATTCTGCATTTTGCTGGATGCATCAAAAATAACAGTTCCTGGAGCAAGGGCACGTTAAGCAAACCCAGGCCATAAGAGAGAAGCCTGCTGCTCTCATCCATGCCACCCTGGGAACCAGGTACTCTGGCAGCACAGCTTCTCTGTGAAAGGAGCTGAGAGTTCAGTCCACAATAGCTGCTGAAAGGAGCAAATAGCAGAGGCAGCAAAATGTTCTTTAACCAGCAGAGCAGGGCCTGACACTCTCTGCAGGAGAGAGTGGCTGCATAGGCACAAAGGAAAAGCAATTTTGCATCAAATGCCTGTGGGTAGGGAGGACTGAAACCACCATTCCCATGTTAAGGCTGTGAGTGTGCTCCAAATATCCATGAGCCCATGAAACATAGATACACGTAACTCATTTTTCAATCACTTGGTGGTGCTGATTCCATTGTGAAATGGCCCTCACCAAATCTGCCAGGCCTGTTTGCAGAGCTGCCTCACAGCCTTCAGACAATGCAAGGCACATTTAGGAGCCAGCTGCAGTAAACTGCACAAACTGGATAAATGGCAAGGACTGGTTCCAGAGCTGCTTCTGAACTGAACTGCTCACACACCCTGACAAAGCATTTTTTTGCTATTTCACAATGGATGCACCACTTTTCACTGATGCAGTGAGCACACAGACACTGCTCTGACCTCTGAAACAGCCCATAAGCAGTTAGGGAACTGCTGAGAGCACACCTACAAACTTTAGGCAGCCCTGTTAAAAGCAAAACCTGAGCAATAAAGAGTAAAAATTAGCCTGGAATTATTTTCATGTTCTCACTGGTCTCAATTCTGACCCCCTGGAAGCTGCTAGAAATATTGTCACTGGCAGTACTGAACTATGAGAAGATCTCAAGCTGCTCTTGAAATATTACTGCTGATTTCCTGATGTGAACTCCCTGACTTCACAGACAGCAATGGAACTTGATCATGTGTGTTTAAGCTGCATTTAAAATTTCTAAATGTGAGATACAATACATCCACATATGTACATACAGGTATATATCCCAATTAGTGATGGGAAAACTTGCTTTTTGGCAAAGTTCAGCATGGTGAGAATTTTCTGTCTCCTTTATCAGATGCTAAAATATCCACATAAAACATCAGTTCATGCCAGAATGTGGCATTTCCAGGATGTTATACAGGTGTTTTCCCTGGGTGGAAAATGGGGTGGAACAGCAGCCATGCCTATTCTTCTCTATTCCTCAGGTCAAATTCCAACCCCTGAAAAGTGTCCTGTGCTGGCAGCATTGTTGTTGGAAAGAGAGCTCTAACAGGATTTCCATGTTTGGTGGAAATGTTTTCTGTTGTCTAATTCCAAAAGTTTAAGACCTCAAGGTCCAAATAACCAGATGAGCACTGTTGTGTATGAAGCATGTACATGATATGCAAAATAACTTGGGCAATATTTTCATGCCAGAAAAGTGTTGTGGTTTAACCCCAGCTGCCAAAAAAGGGATCCCACAGCTGCTTGCTCACCTACCCCCATCCTGCTGGGAGGAAGAGTAAAAGTGAGAGAACGCAGGGATTGAAATGAGAGCAGTTAAAGAATAGAAATAAATAATTATAATAGCATTAATAATAATAATATTAACACAAAACCAATTAATCATACAATATAATAACATAATGAATAATAAAATAATAGTAACGAAAAGGAAAACAACACAGAGAGAAATAAAACCCAAGAAAGACAAGTGATGCAAATGAAAACAATTGGTCATCACCAGCAGGCTGATGCCCAGACAGGCCCTCAGCAGTAGCCCCAGATGACTTTCCCTGTAGCTTTGTTCCTGAGCATGGCATCATTTGGTGTGGAACATTCCTTTGGTCAATTGGGGTCAGCCATCCCAGCTGTGTCCCCTCCCAAATCCTTGTGCACCCCCAGCACCCTTGCAGGTGGGGTGGGATGAGAGGGAGAAAAATCCTTGGCTCTGTGCAAGCTCAGCTCAGCAAGAGCTAAACCATCCCTGTATTATCAACACTTTCCAGCACAAATCCATAACAGAGCCCTGTGTCAGCTACAGTGAAGAAAATTAACTCTACCCCAGCCAAAACCATCACAAAAAGCAGCCTAAATTTCACAACTCCCTTTTGCGAACGCCAACAAAATTGTTAAAAACACTGTATTGTTGTAAAAAAGGCTCTAATTGTTGATGACTTGGGAGCTTGCCAGTTTTAGGCCCTGAATTCCTCGAAAGGACCCCTGTCCTGCTGCACAGCAGAAGCCACAGCACCCCGAGCTGCACAGCTGCTCTGACACCCACAGCTTCCTTCTCACCCCTCACTCCCTTACCAGGGCACCTTGCACATCTGCTCAGATTGCAGAGCTTGTGGTGTTAGACAGGATTTTGCTGATGTGTGGACAGGATATATTTCCTAATAGAGAGGAGAGTGGAAACGCTGTCCCTCCCTTGTGTTCATGGCTTGCATTTCTAAGAGCAGACAGCAGCTACTGCCTGGGTACTGGGTACCCAGTACTGATGTAGGGGTGTAGCTTTTTAACAAAGCTCCAGCTGAAAGCCTTCTGCCCTGAACCCCAGTTCTGGAGTTAGTTTGGACACAGGCAGAACCCCAGAGCACTGGGGTGTTTGCTTACAGCAGTCCTGGACACCTGACTGTGTGAGATTCCAAAAATATCACATAGCATCAAACTGACTTTAAATTCCCTTTGGGGACCTGCTGCTCCCTTGTCTAAGATATTCATAACCAAACAACAACGTCAACAACAACAAAACCCTACCCAAAAAACGTCCTGCAGGGATGACTAAGTTGCATTAGTTCTCCCAGAGGTATAACGTATACAAATCAAATCAAAATATAAATCATTCCACCCTGTTGTGGGGTTTATGCACAGTTTCTTTTAATAAAATATGCAAATATTTTGCAGTAAATTGATTTCCCAGTTTCAGTTCTCTTATCTTCATATTTATTATTCATGATTCTTCTACTCCCCTACTTGAGCAGATAAAAAAAAGGAAAGAAAAAAAAAAAAGAGGGGAAAAAAGCTGTGTAGAGTTCACTTGCTTTTAGGAACTAGGTTTATTATTGTTATTATTAGCACAATTTTATACTCCTAGGAGTGAAAGATAAATGTAGATATTACTTCTAATCTCAACCAAAGCTAAGAGGTAATACAATGACACTCTTTAATGCAAATCACTGCAATAAATGGCTACATAGCCCAAGTGTTCTGCTGCATTACAAATTGTAATGAAAGTTTGAATTGCTGAGCAAAATGACTGTTGTTTAACCTGTGACCAAGCTGGATGGTATCAGTTTTGTTGTTAAAGGTGTACACACCATGACTGTACAGGAAACAAACCCAAATAGTTCAGATATCTAAAGATGTTGCCAGGTGGGCTTTCTGGTTAAAAAAAAAAAAAAAAAAAAAAAAAACAAAAAAAAAAAGGAAAAAAAGAAAGTGAATGGCTGGTCAGTTCTCTATTGCATTAGCTGATGTATGAAATTGCTGTTTTCCATCATTCTGGGGTTAAGAAGTTCTGCAGCAGAGGATCCAAACTGACCAAACCCAGGTGCAAACCTCTGGCTGCAGGTGCTGGGGATAAAGGACAGAGAGAGGAGGGAATCACCAAGGTCAGGGCAGCAGAGCAGGCACAGCTCCTCACATGCCAGGAGAAGGTCAAGGACAAAGTCAAGCAAAGGGACAATGGGACTCCAAAGCCAAACAAATGTTGGGTTCCACTCCTGTACTCAGAGAAGATTCTGTCACAGTACAGGTATAAATTATTACAAGCATATGCTCCAAGGAAGCTCCATTTTCCTGCTACTTTCAATTTAATTAGGTATAATGATTTCTTTCTATTAAGATCCTCAGTGGATTACAGGTCTCATTTTAAAAAATGTGTCTGAGATTTAGTAATCCAATTGCTTTCTGAAGGATTTAAAAGTTTTATTCCTTTATGAAAGAAGAATCAGACCTGTAAATATTCCAATAGGAATTACCATTGAGTAACAAGCCCTAGAGGAAAAGAGATATTTTTTACAGATACTCTACATTTGTTGGACTGGCTGAAGAATTAAACTACATTTTATTCTGATAGCACATTGCTTTACAGGAGTTTGGGTGACTATAACCATGAATTCTGATCTTTGTAGAAAACAACATATTCATCTAAAAATTCCTCAGAAGGAAAATTCCCAACAAGACCCTAAGGTGGGTTATTTGTGAGAAGAGGGTTCTGCAAGGTTTGGCCCAAAGCACTGAAGATCAAATTCTCTCTCAAGTCAAAGAAATTGTGTCAGCAGAGAATCTGGCCTTAGGTATAAGCAGTGAAAAGAGGCTGCATTGCAACTGCATTGGCATTGCAAATCCAATGGGGAAAGAAGGAAAACTCACAGAAAGACCTTAGATTCCTTTCTAATTATTCCATTTCTTCTCTGGAAAAAAATAATAATAATAATAATAATTTTTTGTCTCTGCACTTCAGCATCACCTTTCACCTGGCATAAATCCCTGCTTTAAACAGAATGGCATCATTAAACTAACGTGATGATGTGAAAAGTTGCACTCCTATCTCTGGAAAAGACTTGCAGGTTTATTCAACAGCAGAATAATCCTCTTTGTAGGCTGAAAACAAAATTTATTTTCTGCAGGCAGGCTCTTTGATGTTTACTTTCTTGACGAGCAAATGGGATGGTTTTTCATCAGAGAACCTGACACATTATTAGGAATTATGATTGGCCGTCTGCTTGTTCTGCTCAGCCTCACTCACCATCCTCCCAAGGTTTGTCTGCTCTGCTTTGGTGCACTCCAGGACCTAAAGCAGAGGTCAGGCATGGCCATGGGGCAGGGAGGAAGGGGGTACAGACTGCTGGATTCCTCACTGCTGCTTGCTTCCATCCTGTGCAGTACTTTACTATTATTATTATTACTATTATTTTATTAAGATGTAAATTAAATCTAAAAAAACTCGGAGGAAGAAAAGTCTGCTGGAAAAAGTTTGTTCACGTTGCAGAGTATTATCTGTAAGTCCTCCAGCTAGGCTAAAAGCCTGTCCCACTGCTCCTTGGGATTTCTAGTGAATTAATAATGTCACTGATGAATATTCAAAAGTAGGCAGCTATTGTGCCTCCAAGCACATAATTAATTATTCATTACGCATTTTTATTCACTGAATTAAAAAACACAGGGTGCTCTGGGAAATGAAGTGTAGTTCACTGCAGGGGCATGAAATTCTACACTGCCCCTTTAAGGATTATTACTCTGTATTTATAGTTGCCAGGGCAACATAAATGCTGGGCAATTAGATCATGGGTTGTCCCCGAAGACTGATGGGATAATAAGCAGTAGTCAAGTATTAAGTTGACCCAGTAAATGTCCCACATGAATAAACCTGGGCTAGGACCACAGCTGGCATCTTTCAAATAAAACTTTTACATTAATGTAGTTGAAAAGGTGCATTTATGGGGGAATTGAGAGTGCATCCACAGTGGGAAGGCTGTGGGGAGCACTAACACCACTCCCCCGTGGCTTTGTTCCTTGGGCTGGGCTTTGTGCAAAGTTAGGAGCACATTCAGCCTGCAAAAAGCTCAGAAGTGGGGAGAGCCCCACATTTACCCCCTAAGAGCCAATGTTCTGTGTTGGTGGAAGGTATTTTTTTTCCTCCTACTTATTCTGCAAAACTCACCAGCAGGGGAGAAAACCGGTTTGGCACTGAGCTTTGAAAAACAGGTATTAAAATTTGACAAAAAAAACCCCAACAATAAAACAACCCTACAACTATTTAACTGGGTATGATTTTGCCTTAAAAACAGTTTAACAGAAACATAGCATCAAGATAACCCCTGTAAATTACTGCCTGTGAGATGTGTTACCAGGGGCATTTTCCAGACAGTAAAGAGCGATCTAAAAATATGAAATTAAAAGGATCAGAGAGATTCCCCTAAACTACTTTTTTTTTTTTTCTTGTTTTTTCACAAATATAAGCTTCAAATCCTTGCTGGCTACTGGCCATCCCTTTTTTCACTGAATTAATTTTCTGTGAATCCTTCTTCACAAGCTCAGGAATTTATCTTTCTCTCAAACTATTTTTAAGGTAAAAAAAAACAACACAAACCATGGAGAACCCACACACATCTATTATTCAATTTCTTCTCCATTAACAGTTGTTACATGAATGTTTTTTTAACTTAATTCTTTCTACCATCCCCGCTGGTGACGCTAGGTGATGGTTTTATTGTGCTTTTAGATCACTAATTTTGTAGAGGAAAATGGGAAATCATAGCTTATCTCTGCCTGCAGACACTTGGCCATGCTAGGGCATGAAATAGTTCTCAGTTAGAGATATAGTAATGCTTCCTATAGTTTTGTAAGGTTTCTCAGGAAGTTTTATACATCCCTCAGTGCAAGAGAAAGGACACAACTTCTCAGGGAGTGTGTGTGTGCACAGATTTACCCTGACATATAGATACACATCACACTGCCCCAGACAGCTGAATGCATTTGGTCATTCATTAAAATTATGCTTATATATAACGAAATGACTGGCTTTGTAACAAAAAACACTTTGAGGAAGAAAGCAAGTGCTTAGACACAATTTTTTCTATGATAGTACTATTTGCCATAGCTTTCAGCAGGCTACTTTTTTACACTTCATTATTTGGGGAATAATTCTGGCTGGCAAGCAGAGAAATGAACCTTTCCCCTAAAGGAGGAGAGGATGGACACCACAAAGATCTGGGGGGACAAGCATGCACAGAGTGCTTGGTCACACACTGGACAGTGTGGCTTTGAGACAGCAGGACTTGCATGCTTGAAGTTAAGCATTTGCTTTGTTATTTTTATGGCATCAGATCCTGAGAGCTGAACAGCTGATCAGAGCCCTCAGCCTGGTCACAGGTATGGGTCACCTCTGTCATTTGGGGTGGGGACACCACTCCCATGTGCTCAGGCAGGAATTTGTCCAGGACATGCAGCAGGATTGTCCCTCAGCACAGCCAAAACCCCTGAGCTGCAGGTTCAGGACACATCCAAGGACATTGCCCCTGCCAGGGCTCCCCTCCACCACATAAGGGATCTGTGGGGACACCAAACCCTTGGGTATCACCTCTGCTGATTTTGCTACTTACTGTGTGAGTACTGTGTGTATTGCTCAATGACAAGTCAAAAGGTACATGGGAATATTTCTAGGTACAAAATATATTCATTTTCATACTTATAAATATGGATGTGGTTGTATTTTATATATATATGTGTACAGACACTAAAATGGAAAATGTCTAGTGCAAATTAATTTGTTTGCATTCGTGGATTTGAAATAACAGCAAAATATCATTTCTAGCAATTATTTTTAGCTACAGGTAAATGGTAGAGGACTGGCTGCTTCAGCAGCTTGTATCTGTTTATTAATTACAAGAATGCAAAAAATTGACAAAAACAATTGAGATTTCTTTCATGGCATTGTAAATCTCTGGACAATATCCTGCAGAATTAGTCAGTAATTCCCCACTTGGACATAGTCCATGAAAAACCTGACAAAAATCAGCTGCAATGGACATTTCTGCAGCATTCTGGTCTGGTCTGCCATTGCAGGAATGTACAAAACAATGACGAGCTCATGGGGAATCTCTGTCTGACTTAATAGTTAGAAAAATTAGGAACTGTCCTAGTCTGCAAGACCCAGCAAGAAAAACAGCATGATCAAATAGAGATGTTGATTTTGCTGGAAGGAACACACTATCCAAAGTTCAAAGTTGGCTCATGTGGAGATAATCAATCACTGCACTAATAGCAGCACCAAGGAGATGTGATTTACAAGGCTGCAGCTTTGGCCAGAGAGGTTAAAAGGAGTTTTCTCCCAAAAGGTACATTTTAACCTCGTAACCTGTGAGATCTCACCCCAAAGTCCCAACAGGTTCAGCCCTAAACAAGGAGATATTTTCACCACTATTTCTAGATCTCCTCAAGGAAGGGATGGGTTCTGTGGGTAACACTTCACTGCTGGTGGAACACAGAGATGGACAATGAGTTCCCTTGGGAACCTTCAGCTCAAGATAAATTCCTTGGCATTCACACTTTCTGCATCAGAAAGAAAATCCTCTTTTCAAGGCTGATATATCCATTCTTTGGTCCCCCTCCCACAGCAGTGCATCAGTATTTATGGCAAAGTAAATGTTGATAATGCAAAAAAATATGACAAGCTGATTGAGGAAACAAGGAGCCTCCTTTGTTTTACATCCCTGGCTTTCCTGGTGTTTTGTCACCGAGTTTGTCAGCTGTGTGACACCTGGAACAAAAGCTCCCTGGGATAGCCAGGTTTGGTCTCTCTAGGAAGTTCTGGGCACACACGAAGAGCTCTTTACCAGGGTTAAAAGGAGAGCAACAACACTGTCAAACTAACACACTAAACTGAAATTTCTAGTACTCACTTTTTTTTCCTAGAAGAGGGAAATTGCCCAAATTAACAGGAAATGTCTGTAAAACATCAGGTCTTAAAATCGACAAAAGGGGCTGGTTTTTTAGCCACAGACATCACACAGACACCAAAGGTACCTTTAGAGTGACAGCACTAACACTGCAGGTGTGCCTCCACCAGCTGGGACTCTTGGTCACTCAGAGATCAGAAGATCCACCTCGATGGCACCAGCACCTGAATTAATCAGCTCTCAGAGGCACAGAGCTGGAACCTCTGCAAGGTGCTGCAGTTCACAGTGTGGCTACAGGAGCACACCTGCAGATAGCAGCCCCATGTGCCACTGCACAGCATCGACCTCACCCAAAGGGTTGACCAAAGGTCATGGAGGAGAAAAGGGACGAGGCCAGCATGGCAAACACAGCTTTCATAAACTCTTGCCCTGTGTTTAATTCCTTTGTCCCTTTGAGGAGTTCAAGAATGTAACTGGGTGGGTTATTGGGGGATGATACATGGGCAGATTTGCTCCATTGATTTACAATCCAATCTTGATTTACAAAGGAGGAGTTGACACTGAGAAAATCACACCCCACAACCACTGTGTTATATGGGTTAAAGCAAAAATGGTTTTGGAGATGCAGATTTGCCTTCTGGGGCATCCACAGTGCAGCATAAAGAGGGCAGAGGATAGAAAGAACAGGAGGAAAGACTGAACTAAGAATAGGGTAAGTTGTGCTCTACTAAAACAACATTACAAAAATTATCAGGAAGGCACATCTGTATTTCAGGCAATGTAGAGCAGTCAACTGAGCTCCTATAGTTGATCAGGAGCACTTGATGAAATATTCTACTGAAGTGATTATTATATGATTGAACTGATCTGGTTACGTACAACCTTATGTCTAATTATTTAGAGGTATATGTGTGCATGTATGTCTATATATATATATTGAGAGAATAATAAAAGACATTTTTAACCATCTGCTTCAAGTGCTGCAGCTATATTAGACACTAGCAAAATTAAGGGGGAGAGAAGAAAAGAATGGGAAAAGAAATTTTTCTCTCCCTCAACTCCCAATCTGTAATTACAATACACAGGTAAATAAGGAGACAGGCAGCCGAGTAGGCAGAAGGGCACAGATAAAAGGGCATGTATGTTCAAAGGAAACACAATTACCTGCTATTCCCTTGCTCTCTGGAAAAAAGTTCAGAGTTTCAATACTGACAGAAGCTAAAAATTGATCCATAGAAAAATGTTCACTTCACTAGAGGCTGCAAAAGAGCCTTAGCAACTGACACAGAGGAAAGTTGTTCTGAATTCCTTCAGGCTGGTTGGAAGGCAGCTCTGACTTGAATAACTCAAGAGGCCTTTGAGGCATGCAGATGCCCTCCTTTCTGAAAAGTTTTTCTTGGAAAGCAAACTTCCTCCTCTCAGCTCACACTTGGCAGAGAGGATTGCAGCCCAGACTTGCTGTGCACAGTATTTCCTTCCAGTAGCAGTGGACACAGCTCAACAAAAGTTAATAGCTCTTTCCTGCTTAGAGCTTTTAATAGCAAGCACAAGTCATTGTCCAATCTGCCCCTTGCCTCCTTCCATTCTTCTTAATCTCTGTTTCCTGGCCATGCTAGCTAAATTCTCCTGCTCTGCTCTGCCTTCAGACAAACTCAGCCTGAGAAAATTAAATATTTATTCTTTCCATGACCCATCCCCTCGTAAAGTGAAGGTGGCAAGCAGGTCTGGAGGTGACCAGGCTACAAACTTCCATCTCTGCAGTGTAACACGTGGCATTAATCCTTCTGTCCCTTCCCCCTAAATCTCCCCATGGGGCAGGGAATAGCTACTTCCCCATGTTTCGACAACACCCAGCAAGATGAAATCCGGGCTGAGTTTTTGGGTGTATTGGTGGACCCAAGGCTGGGACAGAGCGTGCAGTCAGCAGGGCTGTGCTAGCCTTGCTTGGGCTCCTGCTGCTCCTCCTGTGCTCCAGCTCAGCACCAAGCTTCTCCTGCTACTTTCCAATCTTCAGGGACAACTTCTGTAAGGCAGTAGTAGAGGTTCTCCTCCGTCATCATCTTCAGCCATGTCCATATTTTCTTTAGAGCAATAATTAAAACAACATATTCAGCAGCTGGGTTGTTTTTTTTTTCCCTAGATCTAATCTGTTCAGGCTCTGATTTACATATTAAAAGCACTAATTAGCCCCTCAGAGTGTCTGAGCACGGATAGTGCAATAACTGGTCATGTAGTCACTGGAGACCAGTCCCCAGCGCTTTTTGGTGAGATCTCGTGTATACAGCCCCAGTCTCTGGGTGGCAGGAATGGCCGTGTGTGCAGGGCTGCCTGCTTTGTTTCTCAGCATTGAGGGACCCGGATTGCTTCCTTCTTGCGGCTTTCCCTCTCTTTGAAGTGTTGTGTTTGATCTGTCTGCCTGTCTGTCAGGTTCTCCCCCGCCCCCATTCCCCACTGCATCGTGTGCCAGAGCCTGCGAGAGGACGGGCTGCCTTTGGCCAATGCTGGTGCAGAAAATCCCAATCCAATCAAAGGCACAATGGCCTTTTCTCTCGGCTTTGATGCAGCATTCAAATAAACAAGAACGGTGCATTCGAAAAGGAAAAAAAAAAAAAATTCAATAACCCTCTGAGCCATTCTTCTGGCTAAGGATATTCGAAGGAATTGTTTAATTTTCTTTGCATGTTTAGAAGTCACCTACAAAATTGCTCAGTGGTCTGGAAGCAATGTTGCATAGCCCCAGGTGAGAGGCCTGAGACTGAATCCTGATTGAGCTTCTTTCCAAAGCTGCCAGAAGCTATGAAGCCTCCAGGGTGGGAAGAAAGGCTCTCCAAACCCAACTAACAGAGTTCTGATACTCAGCTTCTTCCTGGAAATGTGTAAAGGCAAGACAAGAACCTCATCCTCAGCAATCACTGTGAATGCCCTGTGTTTTTGGGAGACTCAGAAGGCCTCATTACTCTGGGAAAGGTACAGGGCTCCTCACACGTGATGGTGCAACATGAACATGGCACTCACTCTTTGCTTGGGCACTGGGAGCTGGTATCACCACACAGCACTGAGCTGCATTGCCCCATGGCTCCCGGCCCCTTGGAGGGATATTTGCACTGTGTTCCATCAGTAAATTCCTTTGGGAAGCACAACAAAGCGACTGGCCACCAGGCAGGGCCACTTCCCCCTCTTCTGAAGAAGTTGTGCCATGGATCAAAGTGGTTTTTTGAACCAAGGCCAGGGAGGAAGCAAGAATGAAACACCCAAATCAGTGCCAAGGGGCTCGAGAGGAGATGAAATCCTCCCCATTGCTCCACTCGTGCATCTTAAATAATGTTACACAAATATCTTAACTCCATCACCAGGCAAACCAGGCAAAGCATTTTCAGAGCAAGCAACACTGGAACATCATTTTGAACAAACCTTATAGAATCATAGAACAATTAAGGTTGTAAAAGACCTCCAAGGTCATCGAGTCCAACTAGGAAAGGGATTACTGGACAATATTCTCCTGTAAAAGACCTCCAAGCTCATTGAGTCCAACTAGGAAAGGGATTACTGGACAATATTCTCCTTGCTCTCTTTGCTAGCTAACCAGAGAAAAACAGAGTTCTTGTTGTGGTGCCCTAAAGCAGTTAAGTCAATGTGAATGGGATGGCACAAGAGCCACACAAGTGCTCAGCACAGCAATGCTACAAGCCAGGGGAAGGTGGCATTTGGGTAGATGGAAGCAAGCCTGGTAAGAAGAGAACAGGAAAAATGAGTATTCCTTGAAGTTGTTGTCCTGAATGAAACTTAGGGCTGTGATTCAAGTAATGATTTTTGTGCAATTATGTTTCTTTGCCTAAAAGAGCCTAAAGCCTATGAGGAGTTGCAATGCCATAGAGAAAAGATGCAGATGGCATCTACATAAGTACCAGAGGGTTTGGCCAAAAACCAAGGGGAAATTGTCTTGGATGTGCCACCATCTTTGCTAACTATTTGCTCCATAAAAACACTGTACTTTTCCAAGACTGCCATTTCAGAACAGGTTATTTTAAAAAGCTTGGATTCCACTGTTACCAGGAGCCAAAGCTGCAAGAGAGCCCAGGAGACTGTAAAACTATAGCTTCTAAAACTGTTGACTTCTCTTCAAGTTAGAGAGAGGAAATCACAGGGTGGGATGTAGGTCTGGTGACACAACTGTGTAAACCACCCCCTGCTTCCAACAGAGACAGAAACCTCTGACATATTTAGAAACTTCATGCGAAGAAAACGAGTCAACAAAATCCATTTGATTTAGACTGTAGGCTCCCTGAGGCTATCAGAACAGACCCTCTGTCTGCTGGGGGGAGGGAGCTGCCTGACTAATGCCAGCTCTTGTGAGATGCCTCTCCAACCTTTAAATGGGTTGGGAATGCTCACAGACACAGTGTTCTGATTAGCAGCTTTGAAATGACACCTGACTGTGCAAACATCACCATCCACAGAGTGTGTCCCAGTGGTTTCACTGAGGAAGTCCCAGTCACAGCTGCCCAGAGCCCACAAAGAAGAAGAGAGTTGACTGTGTTTAGGAACTCCTCCTTCAGGACAGAGCAAATATTGTCTTGGATAGATGAGGGCTGAGGAGGACTTTCCAAGAAAAACCTACAGTTTTGCTGTCAAATCTTTGTAAAGCAGTAGCTCAGAGACCTCTAGAGGAGAGAAGACCTTCAGTCCTCAAAGGGCATAATTTCTTATTCAAATTTCCTTTTAAAGCGTGTCTCAAGAATTGTTTGTCAGCTCCTCTGATAATCCAGGCAGCTGATTTTTCCCAGACTTCTCAATAACTGAAGCCATATGTTTTGCTTTGATACAAGTTCTATCGAATTAAAAGATTTCTCAAGAAACAAAATTATAGCCAATATTTACTGTTAACTAGAGAACAGCTGAAAGTCAGAGTTTTTAGCATGTGCATTCAGTTTGTATTGGTCTGCTAGAGCAGTAGATTGGAGGGTTCTGTACAGCCAATGCCATTTGCTGGTGCAAAAACTCCAGGAAGCAGAACCACAGAATCACAGAACCACGGAATCATAGGATGGCTTGGGTTGGAAGGGACTTGAAAGATCGTCTGGTTCCAATCCCACTGCCATAGGCAAGGACACCTTCCACCAGACCAGGTTCCTCAGGGCCCCATCCAGCAATTCTTTTTTTTTTAAAGCACCTTTGTGCTTCCCTGATGTACCTGCCTTAGAAGCTGAGGGTCACATGTTTCCATCTTCCCCTCTTTCTCTCATGTTTTTATCACCTCCAGCTATCAAATGAGATATCACCTCCATTCACAGCCCCCTTAAATAACTTCTCCACTTCTTCCCTCCTTTTTAGATTTTTCTGCTGTCACTCTACCAATATCTTCTCTTCTTCCCTCTGATTTCCCACATAGAATATATCTGGACTTCCTCTTGTTTCTCTGTTCCAAGTCTCTGCAATCTCAGTGTTCATTTTCAGTGTCCGGACACTGTGTGAGACTCAGTATTTTATGCCCAGCCTTTTTCTTTCTTTTTTTTTCACAGTCTTCATAAAAGCTGGACTTTAGGAGACAATAAAATAAACAGAAAAGCCTGTTCTATTCCCATTGCCAAGGTGTCACAGCAAGCTCTTCTTTCCTTGCTGTGCTTCAGCACATTCTGGGTGTGTAACTTTGAGAAGGGTGGGGGACAGAGGCTCATTAAAAGCTTCTGTGGTGCCCAGTACAGAAGCAGCAAACATCAAGTTTCATTTTATAGCCATCCTTTCAGTCTCCCTAAACTGGCAAAGTAAAACTCAGCTGCCACCATCAAAGCCACACAAATTCTAACCTTAAAGCACAGTGGTGTAAATTCTCAGCTGATTCACAAGGTGCAGCAGTCAGGCTCCCTGCACAGTTTCTGCATCAGCCATGCAGAGCTGGCCTGACTGTGATCTTTGGGGTCAAGTAGGACCAGCTGAGCATCCTGTGATGGGAATATTTCCCCAACAAGTCAGCTCTGTGGTCTCACAACCTTCTCTGGATCTCCACAACCTTCTCTAGATCTCCAGAACTGTTCCTCCATGACATTTTCTCTTTGCTGTGTTAATGGAAGCCCACGTGCATCCAAAGTTGGGATAACTAAGACCTTAAATCCCTTCACCTGTTTGTAATCTCATCCTGAAGAATGCAAGGCTTTCCTTCAACTGCTGACTGCAGTTACACCCAGCATATATGGAATTTGTTCAAAATCAAACTTGGGCTTAACCACTACCACTGCTACTTGCTGGTTAAGACACAGCCTTGTGCTGATGTCCAGGGGGAGTACCCTGCTCTCCATGCTGTGCAGGGCTGTTTCAAGGTCTGCAGTCTGGATTGTGCTCCTCACTGAGCTCACAGTGTGTCTTTTACCAAGCAGGCCCAAGTCCACGCTGACACATTTTGGTAACAGAAAGATGTTGCTGAAAATAATTGGGCCTGGCAGCACTTAATTGCTTTCCAAAACCAGTCCATTAGTTCCAAAGCTCACTGAGTGTTTGGTTGCTCTGTAAAACCAGCCACATGCCTAGATATTGTGCCCAATTCATCTGGAATGGGTCTGATTTAACAATGTGTATTTGCAACAAGCTGCTTCTGTTTTAAAAAAAAAAAATAATCCTTTGTTTTATCCCAGTTACACCTTTTTCCCTTTCTCTCAGCTGTGTGGCTGCCAGTGCCCACAGGTATTCCTCAGGGATGTGGCAGGAGACAACAGAACAATTGGCTTCTTGACAAGGGAGAGGTGGCTTTGCCAACTGCTACCCATTGACTGGAGTGTGTGCTTGGCTCTGGGAGGCAAACACTGCTGCAATATGCTCTCCCTGGAGAAATCCATCCTCAGAAATCATGACTTTTGCTGAAATATTCAGAGATCTCACTACGCTCTTAAAGCATGGAAGTTGAGCACTAAAAGAACCAGATGAAAAGTGTGCATTTAAGTTGTTGGGAAAAGTAATACTGTGCTTCCTCCCAACACCATTTCTGCAGGTTTTGAGTTGGTTTTCTCTGCATTGAACCCCCCCCCATCACCAGAAACCACACAGACAAGGCAGCTCCAGGGTCCAGGTGAACGCTGTCTCCTGCTTGGATTTAAAACAGACTCTCCTTGCAGGAACGAAGATTCTCCATTCAAACAAGTTTGCAGATACGTGGCAAAGCAACTTTTTACTCTTGCTTTGCTGGACACTTCCTGCCCATAAGTTCAGCCACCTGTAAATCAGCTCTGTTAGCACCACCCATCCACACAGACTCAAGGGGTGCAAACAGGCACATCCTCTCTTACTTGGCACGTGGGATTACTGGTGTTAGAGATGTCTGGTTTAATCTAGTGACCACATTCATCAGGCTGGGGGTAGCCCAGACACCCTGCTGTAACTGCAAGCTCACCACTGGACTGGATACAGAGAAATCCAAGCTAGTTACTAATTTAAGTTTTTCCTCTAAAAGGAGCTTATGGTTTGCAATGATTTCTAACAACCTCCAGCATTGAAAGAGACAGGATCTACCCACAAGAAAGAGGCTGAAGAATGCCAGAACACAAACCCTGGGAAGCATTCCTGCATCTCAAGTGCACTGTGTTCCAGCAGCAGGGATGCACAGGCTTTACTCATCGCCTCTCTGACCTTGAGAACGAAACAGAGGAAACTGGATTTAGTTTCTCACTCAAGAGGATGCCAAATTCAGTCTCTATTTTTCCCCAGCCTACTTTGCCTTGCACTTCTGGCTGGAAGTATCGGTCAGACAAAGCAAAAATATTGCATGAGTGAGAGCATAAAAGAATTAAATTAGTTAATGCATTATGCCTCGTGAGACATCAGCAACTTTTAATCAGCATGTGAGATATCCTTTTCACTTGCTAACTAGTTTGGGAGGAAGGAAGCTGGATTTAAATACAACTGTCTAAGTTCAGCCTGCCCAGCCTTAACTTCTGAGCAGTGTTACCAACCCTCCCCAGTCAGTGCTCAAGGAGTTCTGCTAAACTTGCTGCTTCCAAATCTTCCAGACAGCCCCCACTTCCCCTCCAGCACACAGAGTCTGTGGAGTGGGGAGTTTGCTTCCATCGTTTGGCTTTCACCGTGGCCAAAAGAGACAGTGGGGAGCAGCCACCACCTCCAGGCACCAAAAGTCCCTTTCTCTATGCAACACGGGGCTGGAGCAGGAAGGAATTGGCTTTTGAGTGGTTTCCAGACCAAAATTTCCTCGTGGGTGGGGCGGGGGGAGGGGGGTAGTGTGACAGTGCTGGCACCCTGTTACCCTCTTGGAGCATTTTACCCTTTCTCAAAGCTGTGTGTGATCCAGCCCTTCCAGGACAGCTCACATTTCTGACCAGATTGTGCACGAGGTTCCAGCCACCGCCTGGAAAGTCACTCCAGCAATTAAGTGCTGATAGATTTTTTTTTTTTTTCCATTTCTTTTTTTTTTT